>VCNE01008485.1:0-19599 GCA_009869805.1 Oncopodura yosiiana
TATAATGCTTTTGATCATATCGAGTTTTGATCATATCATGCTTTTGATCATATCAAGTTTTGATCTAATCCTTTTGATCAAATCAGTTTTGATCATGTTGGTTTGGATATAATCAAGTACCACCGATATAAAATGTCTATGAAACATTGGAATTTTCTCTTACAGACTGACAGAAAGAGAGTAATATAAGTGCAAAGAGTACTGTGAGTTTATGTTGTAACATTTTTATAGGTATATTCATTTGTCATTCTGCAAAATATTTTGGCCACCCAACTTTTCTTTTCTCGGTGTAAAGTCAAAAGAAAATATATAAAAGCATTCCATGTGAGAATTTCGGGGACGACTTTTTTTTATTGTTACGCCTCAGCGGGTTGGACGTTGAACACATAATGAGCAGTAGTATAACACTGATTAGTTGTACTTATATAGTAGATACATTTGTACTTTTATATAGTTTTCCTTATATCTCTCTAGAATCTAGTTAGTTAGCATATGTATGCATATTGCAAAAGATTCAAGTGGGAAGAAAAGGGAATTATTATTGTTAGTACTGGCAGGAAAAGTAAAATAGTACTGAACTAGTAAGTAATAATGTAGTAACATGTAAACATAAGAGCATAAAAGACGATTCTCTCTCTCTAGTACGTTTTTCTTCTAAACATACCCAGGGAATTACAGAAGAGTACAAGCCAAGGATCTCTCTGATTTTCTGTGTATTTATATGTAATACATTCTCTTTTCTTTCGGGTTCGGAGCAAATCTAAAAATACTTTTTCATCTCTCTTTCTTGTTTCATGTTCTTCTCTCCTCTTCTTTCTATCTGTTTCATGTAGTTGGATTATATTTTACATGTTTTTCATATTACTACAAAGAAAGAAATTGTTGAGAGAAGAGCCAAACCAGACTCGCAATTACTTTATTACACAGTAGTGCACAATCATCTTTTTGTGGCTGGCTCCAGTTAAATATTCATTAAAATTACCTATGACTTTTCTCATAGTGAATAGTTTTAAAGTTCTTATTGTGTACAATTAAGTGATTGTATAGTGTATTTAGTTTAGTTTTTGTGATTTAATTATATGTTGTAAATGTTGTTATCAATCAATTTAATTTGATTGCCAAATATCTGTAAAAAATGGGAATAGATGGAAGAAAAACTCTTCCAATGGATTTGCACAGTGTACCGAATTTAGTTATTGCAGAGGTATATAAAATCTTAATAGTTATAATTTTTTCATTACTAACATATGTATTACCTTCTTTAAATAAATAGGTCAACTTGGAAAAAGAATTTGATGTTTTACAACAAGTTGGTGACGGATGGTTTGCAAAAATCTTTCTAGTAGAACATAAACGTACAAGAAGTGAATTAGTTTTAAAAGCAACACATAAAGAGTCTCTAGATCGCAAAGATCTCATCAAAGAATTTCATTACAGTTACACGTTAGGATTATTAAATAATTCCAAAGTGATTACTCGAACTCTAGACATTTTATTTGAGTATGATGATTGCTATATCTTTGCTCAAGAATATGCTCCATTTGGTGATTTAAGTAAGTATATAGTATAAAACAAAAAAATGATATTGATGCTCACTTTGTGAAATCTTTTCTTTCCTTTTCTTAGGTGAAAACGTTAGTGACATTGGAATAGGTGAAATTTATACAAAGAAAGTAGCAAAGCAAATAGGAAGTGCAATAGATTTTGTTCATGACCATGGACTTGTGCATCGTGATATCAAATTAGACAATGTTTTAATTTTTAGAAGTGACTTTAGTAAAGTTAAACTTAGTGATTTTGGAGAATGTAAAGCAAGAGGAGCATCTGTAGTTAGATTTAATGAATGGGTATGTATTTAATTATTTTGTATCTATTGTACTCGTCTTGTATTTAAAAATGTAACTTGACTTTCTACAGGTGCCTTACAGTCCGCCAGAAATAGTCACGGTATTTATTAATATTTATATAAATTGAAATTACCACATGTATTTAAATAATTAATACTAATTTTTATATATAGTTAACTCAAGACACATCTTACACAGTGCAATTTTCACACGATACTTGGCAATATGGAATTCTGCTTTTTCTCTGCCTGACAGGTTATTATGATTTACTGTTTCTATACTTTTTCTTCATGCTATATAGTTAAGGTAATCTCAAGCTTTCATTTTCAAGTACAACATGAAATATCGACATTTTGACATCATTATGATTATATGATGTTATTAGCATGACATGAACAAGAAATGAAAAAAAATTCACTTTTTACATCATTTATCTTTCTCTAAACCCCTTGACCTATTTAAGTTTGTACATTTCATGTTGTGTATAGTCAAAAGTTAGTTTAAGAATCTTTATTATGTTGTAAATTGAGGTATTCAGAACATATTAAACTTGAGAGTTGATGACACGTGTCAATTCTGGCAAAAGAGTGACACACCTTCTTCACTTTTTCGACACGGATCTGTTTTAGATAAAAATCTCATCTTCCTTCTCTCTCTTTCTTTACAACAACAACTACGTCATATCTTGCTAACATTATACCTTCATGCCCTTGTCATTTTATAGCGTAGGTTATACAACATTACATTCACACTTTGATGATGTTATCCTTTTTTTCGACATGGAAAAGAGTGATACTCACAGTTAGTTAGATTATTGCTTTTTCGGTTATATAAGCCAAAAAATCTAATTTAAGCCAAGTTTATATATGTGTGACATTTTAAATTGCATGTTGTTTTTACGTACATACATATATGCAAAGTGCACAAGGCTAAATAAATATTGTACAGTAAATAACATGTTTTCTCTTTTATTTTGCACTTTTGATTAGGTAATATACCATGGGCAAAATCTGACAAATCAGATCCACGTTTTGAGACATTTCAAAGCTGGTGTCGAACTCGACTTCTTCCAAATCAAATTCCTAAAGCCTTTAAAGTCTTGTCTAATAAAGCTAGACGACTTTTTCGTAAATTATTTGAGCCAAATCCATCTAAACGTGCCATTAGACTTAGTGATGAAGTTCAAAAATATTCTGAAGACAAATGGCTATCAAAAATCCCTGATAAACCAACAGATGAAGATGAGTTGGCTACTAATATGTCCATGTTAAGCTTTCATTCGTCGCTTACTGATAAAAATCGATTATTAGGAACGTTGACAAGATTTGGTGTGGAGACTGTAGTAGACAGAAATATGGTAAGTATAAAGATTATCACAATATTATACAATGAATGCAATGGTTAGATCATCATCAGAGCTAAATATAAAAAACACTTAGAATACAATAATAATCTAAAGAATGTCACATAGAAGAGAAAATGCAATCATGAGTGTATATGTATGTAGTTAAAAAGAGAGAGACGCCATTCGCAAATTGCAATATGCAGACAGTTCCATATAGTTAGTACTTAGTTGTTTCTTGGCTTCAGTTTATAGTTTCTTTTCTTCTTGCTTTAAATATTTGTATGTATAGACTTATCTTTGTCATCAAATAAAAACAAAAGTTCAGTTTTTTCTCTCTTGTGACACAGATTTTTCCCATTTAGAAATGAGAACATCTGTTTTTTTATTTTCTACATAAGAAGAATGTCATAGGCCATTGTCAAATAATCATTGTCTCTTTTCACAATGCAGAAAAAAGATCGAATCAAAGAATGGATAGCAACAAGTACGATTGAAGAAGGAGAGGAAGATGAAGAAGAAGCAGAGGAACAACATTCTTGGGACGAAGGAAGTGAAAAAGCTTCTAGTTCTACTAAATAAAAGTCATAAAATATTTGATGGTCTCATCAAATCGCAAACACTTGTTTTTTTATATATAAACTCTTAAAACTTGTCAGAAACGATAGAGAAATCTTGTGAAATTAAAAGTGTGCATTTTGATATAAAAATATTATACATATTTAGGATTTTTTATAACTCATCTTTTTCATTATTGACAACTTTTCCAAATGTATGAACAGAGTCCCAAAACTTTAATTTTTCTTCCAAGTCTTTTGAGATTTCTTCTGAATATGACGTTTCATTCACATGATATAATTCAAGTGATGAACTTGTGCCAAGAGCTTTCCATTCTTTTTTCTTATGAGAAATTGTAGTAGCATCTTTTTCTGAGGATGATATTGAGCGTATTGGTATCACTTTGCTAATAAGTAATAGAAAGAATTTTAGAGCTAGTATAGTTTTTTGTGGATTAATAAGATAAATATTATGATACCCTGTTTCTGCAAAATGAACTAAAGCTTCAATATAAGCTCTGCTAAATTCTTTATCTTTAGTGCCTTCTCTTAGTTTTGGATACAGAGGAGAATTCATTAAATATTGAAGATCATCCATATGATTTGCAGTTAATCCATCAGAAGAGAAGCCTTTGAGATTGACAATACTGTGATTTCCTTTATAATCAAAAACATAGAGAAAAGTAGGGCTAGCTTTTCCATGTAGCATGGCACTTCTAATAATACAGTGAATGAATGTACTTTCTCCATATGCCTTGAGTTGATTTACAAAAAGATTTCAGAGTTAATTATATTAAATGTAGTGTGTTAATAACTTACATCACTCAAGTTTGGCAATGTCTCCTCTGAAACTTGTTTATTGCCAAAATACAAATCCTTAATTCTTTTTGAGATTTCAGCTTTCTTATGCTCAGGAGAATTGACAAATTCAAATGTTGCTGGAGCATGAGTATCCCATTTATTGTTTAATTCCTGCAGAAGGTGTGAGTCTCTAACAATACCCAATGAATGTTGCTGCAACAATTATAAGAAGAATATTAAGAAGTCATAATGATTTATAATAGTAGCCAACAACTTACCCAACCTTCATCTTTTGCAAATGAAACTAACCAAGGAACTTTGTTGAAGCTTTGAGATTTTATTATATCTATTGGTGCAGCGTGTAGAAATCTTGTAGGATTTTCAATTTCAATTGATGGGCCTATATTAATATATCTAATTAGATATAAAGAAATAAAATGCTTTTAAAAAATTTGTTACCGAATGCAGTTATAGGATCTGTATAGTAGTCCTAATAAAAAAAGAAAGAAAAAAGAAAGAAATCTTGAAATATTTTATATAAAATATACAGATTTAGACTAATTCATTACATGAAACAAGGATTGCGTTGATGCAATTTCATGAGCATCTTTAGTTCTCAAACAATCAATCAATTCTTGGCTATCTTCCGTTGGACACTGTAAGAATTTTGCTAACTTCTTTATATTCCTTAATGGGTTCGGCTCAAAAGCCCATGGACAAAGTGCAGTGCCAGAATTGGAAATTGCTCTGTGAAACAATCCTGCTGAACTTTTTGATAATAAATGATAATGTACGCTTCCACCTCCTGCTGAAGTTCCATAGATTGTGACTCGATTTGGATCACCAGAAAATCTGAAAATAAATATGCAATATAGATCATAGTGTATTGAATATTGGTAGATTCTTTTCTATACCTTAAAATATTATCCTTAACCCATTTAAGTACTTTCACTTGATCTTTTAATCCTTCGTTAGCACCAGATATGCCATTTTTCTGAAGATTTAGAAAGCCAAATGACCCTAGTCTATATTGAAAAGTGACGACTACAACTTTTCCAGTTTCCATAAGATAATGTCCCTTGAATTGATTTCCACGTCCATACATAAATCCTCCACTATGAATTGAGACCATTACCGGAAGTCTTGCTTGGACATAATTATCATATTGTGGTGGTAGGTGAGGAGTAAACACATTAATAACTAAACAATTTTCAATGCCTTCAGTCGTATTCCAAAATGCATTAAATTGTACACAAAAATCTGTAAATTGTATAGCTGGTTGAATTCCATCCCATGGCTCTGGATCTTGTGCACTTTTATATCGTAATTCACCAACAGGAGGTTTTGCGTATCTTATACTCCGAAATTCATAATGATTAGAATATTTTAATCCTAAAATCTTGCCATAATTTATTTTTGCTAGAGAAAATGAACTTGGCAATGGATCTGCATTAAATAAATTTACTAGGTGTAATAATAGTATTATTAGTGCACAATTTGATGAAAGTGTAAAAAACTGTGCCATTTTATTATACTGGCAACTGACTAACTGATGTCTTTTTATTTCCTAGTTTAAAGAACCAAGGTTAGAGCATGATAATATATAGTTCATCTAAGGTCAATTCTTCGTCATCATCACAACTGATAAATGCTTTGAAAATAAACTCAATGTAAATACATATTCAAGGTCAATATTCTTTTATTATTATTATCATCATTTAACTTCACGTCTGCCTTTAATAACATTTCTTTTAAGCATTTTTAGCACACTGTATGTTTTTTAGGAACAGCACCATATAATATTAAAATCACTTACTACAATTATTTTCTCTACAATACAATAATCATTATACAAACAAGAAGAGAAACTAAATTTCACAATTATCAAATGAGCGTATCTTCATCATCTCCTCCTCCTCCTCCACTACTTTTTCCATGCTTCTTATGACTACGTCTATGACTAGATGAGCTTTTTTCTTTGCCACTGTCACCATTTGATGAGTAATCACTATGTCCTTGTTGTTGATGATGAGATGCAGTAATTTGTAATTGTTCCAACATTTGTAGACTGTATCTTTCTACAGATCCTACACGATTGTAAAAAAGTACAATATAATAAAAAAGCTAAAATTAATATATATCATCATGTTATTGATATTTTCAATAAAAATATTTCTACTGGGGGCATTACGAGACTCAAGATTACTTATTAGTGTAGCAGTGAAGAAGTGAGATTAATTCTATTATATAAGTATATATAAGGGAATATACTGTTGAGTTGTGGTAAACTGTGCATTAATTGATTGTTAGTTTTTTTTTATAGCTCAACGAGTGAATCGATAATAATATATCTACTTAATTAAAGAATTACGATTACGATACGAGAAAGTACATTTACATATTTACAAATCTACTACATAATAGTGAAAAGAGAATATTTTTCAAGAAAAGATAGAGAGAGACAGGAAGAGAGAATAGAGAATATAGAGTTTACTGACAATATTCAAAGCCTTTTCTTTTTACAAAAAGGCAAACACCTCTAGTCCTTCGTACCAAAACTTTCTCTATAGCCGCAAGTCGAAGACGTTCTTGAGAATGAATTTTGACTTTCACAGTCACCACCATTTTGAGGGGAGACAGATTTTTTCCTCTTTTTTGATCGTATTCGTAGACTAGCCTTTTGATATTTTGTTGAGTCTGATGATCTGTTGTCATCATCATCTCTTGGTGATGAAGTCTCCACTCGAATACTATCACCGCCTGCTCCACTGTTTCCTCCTGGAGATCTTTTTATTGTCCCACTTCCACCACCTCCTTCATCCCGTGGTGATTGAGATAAAGATGAAGCTGGTGGAGGTGATTCTGGTGTAGGAGTTTCTAGAATAAATTAGACAATTAACTTAAGAAATTTCAAATTAAATATACTTGATGATGAGTAAGATGGCTGAATCATAACAATCAACAACGAAAATAGTATTGTTAACTAACCTTCTTCCATATCGACACTTGAAAACTGAAGTGTAGAAACAACAATAAACTGTAAAGTATTTTAAAGTACTCAAGTTTAAAACTATTATACCTCTGCTTTTCCTTTACGACTCTTACGGAACCGAAATGTTTTTCTACTCTGGAATTTTTGTCTTTGAAGTCGATGTTTTGGTTGATCATCGTCATCTCCTCCGCCTGATGGACCGCCTTCATTTAGCTCAGGATGTAGCTCAAAAGTTTCTTCACTTCGTTCTTTAAAAATATTAACAAAGCATCAAAACATATTATTAAATCAAAATACATTTCTCATTTTAAATATCCATCAAAGCTACACCAAATAATTAATAATAATATTAAGTAGAGTAAATAAGGGAATATATTCATTATAATAAATAAGTGGTCTCCTATTAAAAAATTATTATATAAGTAGAGAGGTGCTGTGCTCGTTAACTAAATTTAGCTGGTTATTAAATGTGCACTGTGCAACTATAGGTATTTTAGTTAAAACTAATAAGAGGTAATAACAAGAAAACTCGGTCATAGCAGAGTTGATTGAAAGGTAAAACATATATAAGAGAAAAGGCAAAAGATTTTTATAAGACACACAATAAGGCAGACATTAACAAATCACAAACACAAAAGGGTTAAATTTTTAGTTGGATCATCAGAAAGATTTGATTAGTTTTGATATAGATAGAGACCTTTGACTTTGAGGATAGAATTTTCATTTATAGTATAAGGAGCATCACCAGCAATTGAGACGCGTCTCATAAAGCGATCGACGATTCCTCCTGCAATATTTTGTGGGTTAAATGTAATTTCATATTTATATACAGCTTTCAAAGTATTATAATTTCCATCAGCTCTTCTTTTCTTACTATATACTAATTGTTTATTATATAGTATTACTAATGTTATTGCTTTTCATTTCTTCTAGTGTAATAGTATTATGAAATGTATTATTTTTATCTGTATTTGCATTAATTCTACACTATAATATACTTGGCAGTTTTTTAGAATATTGAACTTTGACATTGAATCAGTATAATAATTGCGTTGTTTCTCGTCTACTTAGACCCTATTATATGTGTATGTTTCCTGAGTCAATTCAAGATAACAATGAGACAGTTGTTATTTCACTTTGGTTCCTTCAGCATATCCTAGCTACATCGTTTTTAAGTTTGATTAGTGAAAGTTAGTAGAGAAAGTAGAGTGAGTGAAAAAATGCATATATAAGGAAAGAATAAATAGGGATAAAATGTATTAGTGTTACTTTGTTATACTGTCAAAAGGTGTACATCCACATTTACATAATTAAAGAAGAATATTGTATAAAGTTACTTTGCTCTGCAAAGTATGTTTTTTGTGGTTTATGCTACAGTAATATATGACATGAGAAAGAAAGAGATTAAAAGTAGATTATTATTGAAAGTGAAAGTGAGAGTAATAGTTGGAGAAAGCAATCACTTTTTGTCATGAGAGTGTATAGAATTTTTTTGTATAGTTAAAAGTGCATTTATGTTAAAGAAAAAAAATACCTTGTGATGACTTTACTCTGACACTTGATTCTCTATTAAGACTTTTATGAATATTTCCACTTGATCCTTTAGAAGTATCATCACCAACACCAAATCGTGCTGCCAATCCTGGAAATAATTCTGACAAACTAGGTCTTGGTCTTCTTCCACCTTCATTTATTTCTGGATTCAAATTCTTTTTAGGAATGACAGTTTCATCTTTATGACTTTCCAATTCTTCTTTTAATTCTTTCATTTCATGTGCCATATCAATAAGTAAAAGTCCTTTACATTTTCCTAATGATGTGCTACGCAGAGCTATTTCATATAGAAACAAGAGTATATGTAGAAACTTACTTGATAGTTTTATTTTTGTTACCTTCACGAATAATAAATTGAAAATGTCTCTCTTGATCATTCATAGGTGGTTTTGATAATTTGACAGCAATTAATGGTCGTAACATTGGATAAAGTGAACTTCTTACTGTAACTGTAAATTCTAAGAAATCCCATAATGGTATGCCTCCTTCACCTCTTGTACCTAATTCTTGTATAACTCTAACAGTTCTAGCCCATTCAGTACTTAGTTCAGTATCAAAACAAACGCATAGAATTTTTAAACCTAAAAATGCAATTTGGCATGATGTAGTTCTTAATTTCCTCTCTGACATGCTTCCAGATCTTGTTGCCCCTGAACCACCCATTGTTGTATTATTAGCTTCTGGGGTACTTTTAATTACTCTTGGAGCAGTTGTACTAAATGCACTGAGTATTATATTAAGAATGAATATTATATCTGTTTTTCTCATTTTTGGCACATCTTTTCTTCCACTACCAACTCTCAAACACATTGGTAGTAACAAGTGCATTAAAAGAACATCACATTTGTCTTGAGATGTTGGTACTGGTACTGGTAGTCCACAAGCTTGTTCTAATGAATATGTTTCACCAAGTGCTCGTACTTGTAATGCCAATAATCTAACTACAGTTGAACAAAAATGTGTAGGAGGCATTTTTCCCATAACAGCCAGTCCTGCTGAACTTAAACCTAATTCGCTTGCTTGTCCTTCTCCTAAAAGTAAGACGTTGGTCTACAAGAAAAGGATTTAATAAAATTTATTAGGTGGTACAGTCTTAAATTTTTATTTTTATAACTTACAGTTGTAATCAATGATTTCAAATGTTGATTATGAACAATATATGGGTGACGCCAGAGTGTTTGATAAATTCCTTTTAAAAGTCCAGCAGCAGCTTCCCAATCTGTGTGCCTCTGCAGTGGAATAGTAAGTAAAGTATATTATTAAAGAAATTAAGCAAAAATTACTTAAGATATAGAACCTTACCCGAATACTAGGCTTTTTACATATTTTTTGAAATGTTTTATCAAGTCTTCTTAGAAATGCAGTTAGTGTTTGTCTTGCACTTTCGTGAGTCCATTCTCCAAATGGAAATACTTCTACAATATATCTTTGCAATCCACGACATCCCATTGTTGAAGGATCATAAGGGCTTACTTTTAACAAACTCATGGCTACTTCTGCTAATCTCTGTGTCATTAAAGATTATATATAAAACGTAGAACTTTTAAATTGGTTCAATATATTTTAAAAATTCAACTTACAATGTCACTCCTCACATCCAATAATTCAACAGGTTTAGCTTCAGCACCACCTTTCTTAGCCAATTCAGGAAGTCTAGCAGAAGATTTTGAATAAAAGTCTGATACAAGACATAACAATGTATCTCTAGGTCTTCTAAACTCATCACGTATCACTTCAGAATCTTGCATATCTCTATCATATGCACTTTTATTTTTAGAATGATCACTCATATATTTTGAGTGTGAATCATCATCAGCAAATTCATACCCAGGAGTTAGCATACCCTTACTAGTAAAATTTCTTTGGCTTGAACCACGAAGATCTGTTGGTGATGACAACATTTGTGGACCAGAATAATTTCTGAAAATAGTAAAAAAAAATATATTCCTAGTATGTTACTTGTAATCACAACAGAAATGTTTAAATATAATATTACTTGGCTAATGGTTCACAATTGTTCACAAGTGTCTTCATTGCTACTGCAATATGATTGATTACATCTCTTTCAGTTTTTCCTTCTGTTTTATTAGTTTGAATATGAGTTAAATATGGAGGTAAAACAGCTTCTAATATAGTTAGCATTTGTTGGCCACGAAGTGAGTCGGCTGAGATGAGGTAATGAAATGTAATTAAATTACTTTATTTATATTATTATGTAAGTACACAACAAATAACTTGTTTACCTGCATAAGCTACAACACAAACACACATTGAAATACAATCTAATACAGTAATTTCATCAGAGTCATCATGATAACAAAAATCCAAAGGTCTTAATGGTTGATTGCCATGAATCAGTTCAGTAATCTATAAAAAGAAAGTAAATCATATTAATGCATATATCATTTTTAGTCTTTCTATATTACATTAAGAGGATCTGGTGTTGGAGTTTCAAGAGACAATAATAGACGAAAGAGACATTTTGATGGTACTCTTGTTGAATCTATAAAAAAGAAGAAGGAGTTGTAAGATATTAATATCTAAAGATAAATAACATGGTCAGAAACCTCCATATTGAGATTGTTCATCTGTGTCGAGTAAAGCTGCTAATGCACCAAACATTTGGAGGACAAATGGTTTTCTATGAAGTAGATAGAATTGTTTTACAGCAAAGTCAACAGCTCCAGTGACTAAAGGATTGCTTTGATGATTGCAATATGTCAAAAGCAAAGGTGGCATAACAAGAAGATAACCATTAGTTGAAAATATATTCTTAAATTGTTGAGCTGCATTGACTGTAAATAACATTCGAAAGTTATTATTATGTCAAAAACAGAATATTTATATAAGAATTTATTACTGAAAGCCGCTATAGTGTATCTAATGATTGTAGCATCTTCAGAATGCACCATCAAACTTCCACTCAAGACATTTATAAATAAATGAATATCTCCAGAGTACGCCTATTTAAGAATACAGAAGAGTGTTTACTTTCTTTCTAATAACATGAAGCGAAAGTTGTTCGAAAAAGACTTACAAAATTTCCCGACATTGCTTCAAACATTCGTGTAATTAATTTTATCCACATAAAATTATGTAAGACATCAAGTCCAAGTAATTCCTTTATAGCCAAATATTAAGGTAATTTAAAAACATACTTAAAGTTTCGAGTAGTGGAGCATTAACAATTGTAATCAGCTTACTTTGCCCATCATTCCTCCTTTTGTTATGTCTAAATCACTTTCTAATGCTTTTCTAGGAAAGCTTGGAAGCTTCATTAACTCTTCATGAAGAAAAACAACTCGTTGCATTACTTGATCCACATTTTTTAATATAGCCCAAGTCAAAGTTACTAAAAGGATAAAAGAATAGATTGTTAATAGGAAATAACTACTATAGCATAAAGTAACCTTTGCCAGTTTCTAAAAATCTGTAAATAAATGACTGTCTTTGTAAAGCATTATATGCATGGTCGGGTGACATGTGTGTCAAACTCAATTGAGGATGTTGAGAACGAGAAAAGAAGTAGAAATCTCTGACATATGCATTTGGATTGTGTATTTGATCTGCAATAATATAAATATGAAAATTAATATATCAGGCAGTATGCACTAATATATTCTCTTACGAGTTTTATGGTCAACTAGAAAATATTCTTTATGATGTTCTTCGTCAATACTAAAAAAGTCATAAGACTCTCTTAAAATTTGAACAAATTGTGTATCTTCTTGCACTGGGAACTGCGTAGGGATTCCTCCAGCATCTGGACCCAATGGCCCATGTACAACAATTTTCTTTGCTGCTGGTACATTTGCTGTTAATAGTATAGATGAATCACATTGTTCTTTTCTTAAAATTTGTTTTAAATCTTTAAACATGATTCCTTGGACTAATTTCAGTAGCATTCAAAACAAATGATGCAATTAAAATTCAAATTGACGAGTAAGATGATTTATTTAGTATTTATATTAGTACCTGAGTGCACAACCATCCATAAAACAGATAAAGCTGATCCAATCATTTCTGAACTACTATCTTGTGGAGAACGTGTATGAAACATAATAAATCCAATAACATGATTATATAATGAAAATGCTGCTTGTTGTGGAAGTCTTGGAACAAATTGTATCAAATGTCTTAAAATCTTAAACATTAATTCATGTCGTCCTCGAGTTAATTTCTCAAATACATAACGAAGAAATAAAGAACAATCATCTACCAAACATTCCCATAGAACTTGATAAGCAATTTCATATACTGCACATCCATCCGGTGTTACAGCAGGATCATCTAACAATTGAATTATTGAGACTGATGCTGCACAAAGTGAAGATGGAAATAATATTGAGCCTTTATGATGTCCTGATTTTGTTGATAGTAGTCCAGTTGTAATTGTAACACTTTCTGTTACACCTAATGGCTGTTGTGGAGCTGGAAGAGTTGTCACATTTGTAGCTCCTGGAACACTAGTTGTTTGTGGTTGACCTTCATCATCATCTTCTTCTCCAATTGCATGATATAATGAAGGTTCATAAGAAGCTTGAGATAAAATCGAAACAGTTGTTATAAGAAAGTGTTCTCTTTCTGATTTCTTTTTATCTTCTTCAGCCTGTAATGCCATTTTAACTAATTCTGCTTGTTGAGTTTTTCTAGTTTTCGTAGCAGTGACTAAATATCTCTACAATAAAAATAATAAAACATCTTATATTATTATTTCTTTAAAACTACATTCTCAAACTTACCCTTGATACGTGTGGATCTTGATTCAATGTCACTTCCTCAACTTTAGTTCTCGGAGTCTGAGGCATCCAAGGTGGATCAATTACAGGTAATTCAGCAACTCCAATTCGTGGTGAAGGTAATGTAAATTCTACACTTGGTGGTGGTGCTTTGAAATTACTATTGTCTTCCATTCTTTGCCATACTTGATGACGGTATCTCCAAAGTACTTGAAATCTCAATAAGGCATTGACTCTTGTTGTTGGACAAGGATCTTCTAGATGTTGTTGCATTAAAGTTTTCACTTGTTCTGGAACTTTAACGCCAACCAATATAAATAGAGCAGATGCACATGCACTTACCTAAAGAGATTAAAAGTTGCTGATTTGATGTTCTACTGAGGCTATCAAAAAATTTAAATTTAATTATCTCACCTGTACATCCGGCTCTAATAATAATTCCCATGCAATAGGCATCAAAGCTAAATATTGATCTTCAGAAATAACAGAACCAGCTTTAATCAATGATGAAAATATACAATGAAATCCACCATGAACTTGATGTTTAATATATTTCAATATAGCTGATTCTTCAACTTTCTCTTTAACACTTGTTAATTTTCCAGATTCGTTGAGTCCATCAAGAAATTGACTCAATGTTGTTCTATGAGTATGACTACCAAGACCAAATTCTTCTCCATACACTTTTCTTACAGCTTTTAATAATCTAGATACAGAACGTATAACACGCCTTGGACATAGAGGATGACAATAGCCTTGGTGAAAGCATCGATAATTTAATGAAGATAAAAATTGAATTATTGTACTTAGCCATGGCATATATAAATAATCATCATCAGTAGCAGCTAAATTATCTTCATTACTTAAAACACCAGGAGATTCATCACCACTATTTTGTTCAGAAGTATCATCAGATATTGAACTAACTTTTCTTCTACCACTTGTTAAAGAATCAGATCTTTTCATTGATTCACCATCTTCTCCACCACCACCACCTCCTTTTTTGGCATGTAACTTTATACTTCTTCGTCGAAAAGATGAGCCAGCAGGAGTACCACGACGAAGTAGTAATGGTCTTGCTTTTTTAGATTTTTTATCATCTGTTGATGAATCATCTTGTAATATTGGAGTATGCTTTTCACCACTTTCATTAGATTCATTGTCATTAAGTATAAAACTAATTTTTCTTTCACCACTTCCTTGTTGTTGAGCTTGTTGTTGTTGTTGAGCTGTTGTTGAACTAGGTCCATGTGAAGGTTCAGAAATACTTTGTAAACTATGAGATGCTTGTTGTTGTTGAGATCCTCCACCTCCCACGCCTAATCCTAGCAATTTTTTCCTCACTTTTAAATTGGGATTAGATAGCCTCTATTCTATGTAAATTTCAATACCATAGGACCATCGTCTATTGGCCATTCCAGCAACAGGTTTAACTTCAACAGGCTTTTCTTGAACGACTGGAGCAGGTTTGCTTACTACAGTCGTAGCTTTCGGTAGTGACTGAGTGGTTTAGAGAGAAAGTGAACAAGAGCAATAATAATAATAGCTGCATTTCTTAAAGGGTTTTACGACAACAATAATACAACTTAAACAACAATTTAAGCGGAAAGTAAGTAATAAATATATTGTACGTAGTTTTTTAAAGACATAAACAAAAAAAGTAGAAAGAAAGAGAAACGACATGGCATAGGTCTAAAAATATTATAAAATATTATATAACGTTTTGAATTGTTGTAAATTCAATTCAAAATGTTATACAATTTCTACAAAAGCACAGGTAATACAGGAAAGAGATGATATTATGTGCAATTTATGCAAGAGAATATATTTAGAGTATAGATGTTTTTCTACTCTGTACCATACAAGCCTTTGAACTAAATTTTGATTGCCTGACTCATGCAATATAAAATCACCTTTTTGTTGTCCATCCTCATCATCAAAGGATTCTCGATTTGACTGATGATTGACCATTTGCTAGCATACTACTTTTCTAAAATGCCTACTCTACTATATATTTCATTTAACTAATGCACTGTTACTAAAGAGCCTTTTACTTAATCAAGCTAAAATATAATATAGTATCAAAAGGGAAAAGTGTATATAGAAAAGATAGAATATTGTGCTTTTCTACAAAGTAGAATATTTGTTTTGCATCTAGCAGGAGAAAAGAATACACTACTGCTTGCTTTATTGCTGATGACTACAATAATAATTTTTTCAGCAGGTTGTGTACGTATTAGCCTCTAAATCTACAATGAGCGTATAAAAATACCTCTGACCGGACAAAATATACCTGTCCTGGCAAAGTATTACCTATATGATGTTGATTGATTCATGATGATTTGACATTTTTGAGAAATAGACAGAGAAAGACAAAACACATATATATATATAATTTGAGAGAGATAAAGAAGAGAGAAACATATAAACATTTAATTTATATTTTTTTAATATTTACAAAAATATAATGACAGTATAGATTAAAGAAGAAGGAAATGAAATTTGAGACACAGTTACTCCATTGAAACATTTAAACAAATATTATACGTCCAAAAGTTTGAGTGAAAGTAAAGATAGCTCACCTGATAAGTTTCTCGCATAAATGCAGTAACTTCGTACAAGAGTACACAAGCTACAATTTGTAGAGCTATTGGGCAATCTGAGCCATCAGAAATGCTAGCTGTAAACATGTAATTAAATTAAGAATTATGTTAACGTACATCCTACATAAGATTATACTTTCTCTTTGATATACCTTCATCTAGAAAATCTTCTTCATCATCTTTTTGTGTCAATTCTCTTTGCTTCCCTTCATCAGCACTACTAAATTCAAGTTCCTTTTGTCTATTGACTTTTATAAATTCTTCCAAACGACAATTTAGTGCCTAAAAAGTAATACAAAATATGAATTAAAATCCATATCTTAATTATATATATAATGTATGTAGTATTGGAGAAAGTGTAATAAGTGAAGATCATCTCGTCTCGCCTCAGCCCATTGATGAAACATTTTTCCAGCCATTCTTTGAAGTCCATAAGATTTAGAACGAGAAGATACTGGTTTATTTATTCCTGTCCCTGCACAAGATGGTCTAAAAATTGGTAGTTTCATCCATAGTGGCCAATGCTTTGAAAACAGACAAAAGTTTTGGATAATTTACCAAAAGTCTGTATAACATAATCGACAAACCTGCTTGTTGCATGAATGTACTAGGAAACAGCATTCAAGTAATATAGATGCTCGAGCCACTACAACAGTTTGAGGCTGTATATATGTATTGCATATGTTAGCGTCCAAATAGATGACGGTGTATGAATATATGCGTCCTAGTATGCATATATTCAATCAGGATGCATATATTAGTCCTAGTTTGAATCCATGCAAACTAATATATATTTATGTATGTATATAAATGAGGAAGTAAAAAAAAGAAGAATTATATATAGGAGTGCTCATAAAAAGTATCATAAAATCAGGCCATAAAAACTGACCAAGTCTAAAAGTGCAGCCATCAAATGTGAATCAGGTAGAGAGCCAGGATGTGAAATTTCGAGTAGAAATCCAAATCTTAATAAGCCTTCACGTACTACAGTTCGATTTACTAGTCTTCTCTCTTTTAATACGACAAAGTCATCTACTCTTCTGTCGCCAGAAACCTAGTAGAAAAGATTGTATAGGAAAAATCAATATAGAAAACTTTTTATGTGAGTAGAATACATATAGACAAAAGTCAAACTCTTCTACTAGTTCTACTTCTACACATTATGGTTCTTTTCAATAGAACAGAAAGTAATGAAGGCTATTATAGAAGAATATAATCATATATATAATAGTATCATGTCATGCTTTTGGACTTTTATTATATTAGTAGTAGTACAAGAAGAAGAAGATAAACAAAAGGGCAATTCTCTATATGTATTATAACTCTTACACTTTCCATTGTGACATTTTCCATAGAACCTTTGCGACTCACACCACCTGCTTTCTCTTCTTCATTCGTGGACTCTCTTTTGATTTTCATTTTCTTCAATTTCTCTTCTACACGTCTTTTGGCTTTTTGCACAATTGTTGCTTGTCTCATTGTACGTTGTTTATGTTCTGTACTAGCCAAACTTGTTAAAGCTGTTGGCTCTTCATCTTCTAATGATCTTCCTCCACTACCACTTCCTGATGATCCTCCACTTCTTGTTTTAAACCAGCCAAATTTAGAAGATTCTTTTTTAATATTTGTTGTACTAATTGGTCTTCTTAGTTCTAGTTCACTTGATTTTGGTGTTAGAATTGCATGTTGTTTACGTAGTGTACCACTTGGACTTTCTC
Organism: Oncopodura yosiiana; assembly: GCA_009869805.1. Lineage (NCBI taxonomy): Eukaryota > Metazoa > Arthropoda > Collembola > Entomobryomorpha > Oncopoduridae > Oncopodura > Oncopodura yosiiana. The sequence goes on from VCNE01008485.1 coordinate 18,154, forward strand.
CAGCATTTTCTGTATCACCTAAGCTAGCACATGTTGAAGAGGAAGACTTCTTTTTAAAAAATCCTTTCTTATTATTTCCTGAGGGTTGTGCAGTCTCATCCATTATGTAATAGCTAGGTTGATCATCTCCTAGAATCATAAATAAAAATGTATTAACACATTCAAATATTTATTTATTAAATATTCTTACCTGGTTGAACTCTTCTTACAAGTCTTGTTGTTTGAGTTTGTCGTGCATTTTTCTTATTAGGACGTTCAACTGAATCCAATAATGCCGATAGTGCAACTATTATTATTAAGACAGGTTAGTTATTAGTTTTGGTTCAATTATGTATTATTGTATTAGTAAACTACCTTTTCTAAATGTATCTCCGTCATTTTCGTATACATAATTAATAAATTGTCTCACATCACAATACAAAGCCATATTTTCTGTACTTCTCAATTCTTTTGACATTGATGCTAGTCTTGATACTAATTTCTTGAAAATACTTTTGAAAATTTGATTTTCTACTTTTAACTGATGATTTTCTGTACTACCAGCAGCATAATTTGCATAAAAGTCTCGTATTTTGCTACCTACATTTACAACAAATAATACGACATATTCCAAGAAGTATAAATTATATGCATGTAACTCTTACTCATTGGAGTTAGAAGAGAACTACTTTCCACACAAAATGAGCATAGAGCATGAAAAAATTCCAAAATTGTAGAGAGATTTTGTTGTGCAACCATATTTCTATAATATCTTGCTACTTGCAGACGGAATTTTTGTGCAATTTTTAACAATAGAGCTTGACAATGAGTTCGGACGTTTGAAGATTGAGTACAACTATAATAAAAAAATACATAAGTATATAATGAAGTTTGTTTATTATGACAATATTACCGTTGAGCATCACCACATCCATTACTACATCCCATTGCTGACAAGATTCTGTTAGAATTCAATAAATATGTTTATATGTAGCAATTACTATGTATTTTAAATTATAATGACATCATACTTTGTTAAAGCATCCACAACACCAAAGACTTCATCATCTTTCTCAACTTTCCCAAGACACAAGTCAAATAGTTTTAACATTACATGAGATACTCGTACAGAACGAATAATTGGCTCTCTTGTACTAATCAAATGTAACGCTTTCAAAACAACTTTGATACTAATTTCTCCTTGTGAAGTAATATATTGAGATGTTCCAGGAGCTATAAATGAATTATAAACAAGTTTGTCATAGAATAAATATTTTCTCTATTTTCTCATATGAGACACAATCGGCTTTAGCTAAACAGCAAAATAAAAACTACGTGGCGTTCAGGCCTGACACTAGCCCAGCTTAGAGATAGGACAAAAAATATTAATTCACATTTTCATTGATATCTCGAGTCCGCAGCCAAACGCCATCGAGATTTTTTGACAAAGTGATTCTTGAGCATTTA
>VCNE01008502.1:0-13292 GCA_009869805.1 Oncopodura yosiiana
TATATATATATATATGAACCCTTTATGTAATATGTTCTATATAGAATTGTTGTTCACGACGGTACACGTGTCGTCCTTATCAGCACACACAGAGAGAGTCAAGACTAAAAAATCAATACAAATGTATAGAGCAGTTGAGCAGTGTGAATCATTTTATACATTTCAACTTCAACCTTTGCTCTCTAGTGTTGTAATTTGTAATATGCAAATGTATTCACGTAATGCAATTAGTTATTATGTGTGTTTCCTAAGCTTAGGATCAACAGCACGCAGTTTTCATTTTAACATATGAATTTTACTGTAAAAACGTGCTCGTTCTCTCTACTCTACTCTACTATATATGTTTACACAATATTGTTTCTAACAAATTCATGATGAATGATGACAATAGCATTATATACTAGCTTTTAAGCAGGTATTATATAGTTTCAGTAGTAGTAGGTGGTATGCAGAAAGAATTTATTATTATTCATAAAAGTTATAAACGGTTATGTTTAATGGTGTTTAAGCCTCTTTGTCCAAAGTACATTATAATAATATATGACGTAAGACCGTTAACACGTGGAAAGTAGGTGGTGCATGTAAATATATATATATACATATCACCCGTGTGGTTAATGATACATTGACACAGTATATACTACCAGTGCCATAACGTGAATTCAACTTTGAAATTAAACCAAGGACATTCATTATTCATAACTTGATACTTGATCTCTGCTCAAAAACCCATCATGATTTAATCAATGTTGTTTTAAAAACTCATTTAATGTTTATCAAATAACAGCAGTAATGTATAAACTTCACTTCACGTGTGCATGTAGTTTTAGATAGAGACTCTTCTCAAAAGAGACAATACATGGAATTTCATGAAATACTTTTTGGTATACATATTTATATGGTTATATTGTATGGCATATAAAACATATTGTGTTTTGTTTGGCACGTGTTAGTACTTATTGTATGTTGAAACCTTGTGTGAAAATTATTCTACTGATGACTTGATGAGTGAGAGTATGAGTATATGAGTTGACTCTCTATTCAAGTGTGGTTGATATATATTCACATGTTTAGTATTTATTTATTTTTTTACCACATATAAAATATGACATCTAATTCTAACTAGAAACTAATAAATTTACAGTCTTTCTTCAGCTCTTGCTCTCATTCTATCAACAAATGCTTGTCCTTTAGATTTTCTATATGCCTCAAATGGATCTCTTCCTGTTGTTGGAACTCCAACTCCTTTATATTGATCGCTTTTATCACGTAGTTCTCCACCACTGATTGGTGCTTCAATACCTAGAAAAAGAAAGTAAATTGGATTAAAACACTTAAATTAGCACAGTAATGGAAACATGCCACACGATGAATCGATGAATGTTATAAAGGTCAAAATTATGAGAAAAGAGAGAAAACTCCTTTTTGCATGCAATAACTATATTACTACTACTATGTAATATCTGGGTCACTACATCATATATACGTACGATAAATATATTTGACCTTCAACATCATCATGAAAAAAGATTGTCTACCTTGTTCATTTAAGCCAAGTCCAGCACCAGACCAACCCAACTTCCTGTAAAAAAATTACATTCACGGTGTAGTTTAAATATTAAATAATCTAAACAAGAAGAAAATAATAAAAAAAATTACTTTAAGAGTTGATGTCCTTTATTGCTTTCATCCAATTTTGTCTCCATTCCTAATCCGACAGCTCCAAAGCTTGGTGGTGTAGGAGATCTTCTGCTTAGTGCTGGTAGTGGACTTCTACTTCTAGATCGTCTACTTCTACGACTACTTCTTCTTGATGATGATGATGATGATGGTGGTGGTGAAGATCTTGGAGAACGAGATTTTCGCCTTTGTTTTACAGGTGTAGGTGATTTGCTATTATAAAATTAAGAATGTAAATTAAATTATCCATTAATAAAGACTTGAAATATTATAATACCTTTGATAACGCCTTCGAGGAGGTGATCTTGCTACACTTGGAGATGATGATTTTTCATTTCCTCTAATACGTATTGGAGTTGGTGAACGACTCTTTTGTCTTTTTCCATCTCTTATATCATCTTCCTTTTGTTTCCGAGCAATATTTTTTGTTTTAAAATATTCATACAAACCTAATCTTTCCCAACCTTCACTATCACGCGGTCTATCGTGAGAAGGTGGTCCATAAAAAGCTTCTACAGCAGCAATTAATTTATCTGTAGGAGGACAAGGTGGTGGAAGACGTATTGCTTTTGGATCTAATGGTTTATAGTTGTCATCTTCCAACTAAAAGTTTTTAAATGAACAAATGTTATTTTATATATATAGATTCTTTTTTCGCTGATGATATATTAATTTCCTTACCTTTACAAGTTGTACCATCAAACCAGCAGGAAGTTCATAGTAAGGCAAAGCAGGAATTAAATCTTTTTCTGGTGGTGGTGTTGGAAAACCAGGTGGAGGACGACTAATGTCAAGAAGAGGAACATTTACTTGATCACTATTATTATTATTATTATTATTTCCTGGTTGTTGTTGTTGCTGCTGCTGTTGAGGATATCCAGTATTAGCAGGTGTAAGAGAAGGAGGTTGTTGTAATTGATTCATTTGTTGTTGTTGCTGAAGGACTGTAGTAGCTTGTTGAATTTGTTGATCTAAATTATTAATTTTTTGTATTGAGTGCTGGCAAAATGCTTGATGTTGTTTTTGATACCCTTCATATGTTTGTTGTATATTACCAGCAATTTGTGATACAACTGCACTATGTCTTGACATTAATTCATTTTGATAATCTTGCCAAGTTTTATTATAATCTCTTAATTTATCTACTGCTGATGGACTAACATAATTTGATTTAGATTCCCATAATGAAAATAGTTTATTAAGTTTTGCTAAATTTTCTTCACTTGCTGCTTCAAAAACTTTTGAATAACAAAACATTGGAATAACCATTGCTTCTAATGCTTCTTGAAGATCTTCAGCACCTTTTCTCATACAATGATGTAATACATCATTAATTAAATATATAATATGTAGTCTTTTGTTAAAAGGTGCATTTGGATCTGTTGTTATTTTTAATAAATATTGTGTCACAAGATGATAATGTCTTGCTGTAGATGTATGTGTAAATATCCATGCCTTTCCACTACTTATAGCATCTTTTGTACAACTTTCTACAATTGGTTGTAATACAGTATCAAATTCTTCTAAATTTATATGCAGTTCACCTGCTAATCTTTTTATATCAGTTTCTTGAACAATTCTAAGTGACTCATCAATTTGTTTCTTTTGTTGAACCATTAGTACTTGATGTTGTGCTGCTAAATTTTGTTCACTTTGACGTATTTGTTCTTCTAATGTTGCTTTTTGTGCTTTCAATGCTTCAATACTTACATTTGAAGATGATGGTGGTTGCTGTTGTTGTTGTGATGCTGGAAGAGGATGAGTAGTTATTTGTTGTTGTTGTGATATAATTGGTGGAGGAGGAGCAGCAGAATGTGGTATAGGAGGAATCTGTTGTTGTTGTTGTTGCTGCTGTTGAAGAGGTTGAACTATTTGTACTGGTGGTGAATTTCTCATTTGGTGAAAACTTGGAGGTGGTGGAGCTTCTCTTTTAATTTGTTGCTGCGACTGTAGAAGTGGTGGCTCAAAATTAGTATTAGGAGGTAGTCCTCCCCCACCTCTTTCAAAATCTCCTGGCCTAGGTGGTCCACGATCAAAATTTTGTTCAAAATTAATAGATGGATCAAATTGTGGACGCATTCCACCTCTATCAACAAAATTATGTCTTGGTGGTCTATCAAAATTTCCTCCTCCTTGAAAGTTTCCTCTACCAACAGGTGATCCTCTTTGTTGATCAAAATTTGGTTGTCCAAATCTATTAGGTGGTGGTCCTCTTGGACCTCGTTGCTCAAATTGTTGTCTCTGTTGTTGTTGATGATGATGATCAAATTGAGATTGTGGACCATCAAAATCAAATCCACGATGATGTTGTTGTTGTTGAATATTTTCTCCTCCATAAGGATCAAACATTTGTTGTTGTGGTGGTGGACCAGGAAATCTTTGCTGCTGATGATGATGAGGTGGAGTAGGTCCTCTAAAATTACTTTCAGCAAGAAATGGATTATTATGCATCATATTCTGTTGAGGAATTTGCTGTTGTTGGTGTTGTGGATTGTTAGAAGAAGCTCGATGTTTTATTTGTTCTGTTGTTACTCTGTACATGTAGTAATGATGATATTCTCCTCCAAAAAGAAAACCAAAACGAGGATTATCCCTTTGTTTTTGTTTTGTCATAGACTCAAATTCTTGTCCATTTCTTGCAACAAATACTGCAAGTTTTTCAATAATGTTTCGCAGCTCTTCATCTATTATACCATATTTACAATTAACATCAATAACTAGTATCAAGTATTAGAAAGTATTTATATACCTTGAGGAGGTTGTGGTAATTCCATATTTACTGTTGTTCACCAATTAATGAATAATTAGTCTGTTCACAAACAATTTTCTGAAATTGTTGAGCTTTTAAAAATCAAAACACAATGTTAAATCTACCGGCGAGTTGCAATCAACGTGTTGTTTGTAAGCGCGGGTATATAATAAGTTGAATTTTGACACATCATCTGATTCAGATGACGAGGAATTGGATTTTGGGATTAATCACTGATTATTTGTAAGTGGACTGAACAAGACAACTGAAAATCTTGTAGAATTTTATTTCATCAATATTACGTGAAAAGTATTGAGTTTATCCGGGTGAAAATTTTAAAAGATTGTAAGTAGATTCAAGTCCCAAAGAAAGCAGCAGTGGAAACTTTGTCCAGCAAGTGAAAGTTGAAGGGAATATCTATACATCATTGGGCGAGGCTTATAGACACATCGGTTAAAATCGGACAAAGTTTCGTTTTTTAGTATTGTTAGTCATCTGATGAAGAAATACACTCTTCTATGACTGGAGTTTGCTCTGTGTGAAGTTTCTCATTTCATTTCATCTCATATAAAAGTAACAGACTGAGAAAGTTGTTAGCTTCTGTTCTCTGCAGTACTCGATTCGGATTCGGACTGGGATTTTGGTCCTTGACTTTGTCCTCTGCTGCTAGTTTTGTATGTTTTTTCCATGAACCTGTGTATATGTGTGTGACGTCGTGAGAGAGGAAAGTGTAAGAGAGAAAAGAAGAGAGAACTGTAGTAGTAGAATAGATAGGAGAAAGACGAGTAGTGAAAGTCTTTCCTTCGGTTTTTGGTGGTTCGAAAAAGAATAGAGAATTTTGCTCTGCTACAACGTAGTGTGTGCTAAAATTCAACCAACTCCTCCTTTTGCACTTTTCTCTACTTTCTACAGGATCAGCCAATCTACGTTTTGGTGGAATTTGCAAGGATTTTGCAGTTTCTGAAGACAGCATGGCTGGAAGGGTTAGCAACGCAATGGTTCTCTAAAAAATTCTTTCCATTTTCATCTAAATCTTGTCTAAACGAAATCTTTTTACTATATTTTTTGATTTGTCATTTACTATCTATTTTTTAATCTATACATTTTTATTGTGGCTTGTGTGGTTGTCTTGAAAAAATGAGAGAGGTTACTTCTTACAGGACGTTACAGAGTTTTTGCCACATCCAAAATATATAATAATATAACCTTGCTCTTCTGTTTGTTCGTCTCACTCAGATATTTTCAAGGCTAAAACAGCTCACTTTACATGTGATTTTGTTCGCTTTGAAACCATATCTCTCAGGTTGAAATTTGGTTTGACTTTGGTCGTCGCCGGTAATTGCGGTAATGTAAAACTTTAGTCGTATATCAAGTTTCATCAATAAATCTTTAGCTCTATACTTATGAAATTTATGTAAACCAATAACATTTTTAGAAAGTCATAAATCTCAACTTCTGGTATAATACGGTAATTTCATTATTATTATAAAATAGATGCTCTAAATAATTCAGGGATCTATTTAGTGTACACTCTTTAAAGAATCTTATTACTAAAATTACATTATTAAATTAGTCATATAAAACCGCACCCTTTGAATTACAATGTAAAATGTGCTGGATACAAAATAGGTCATTCATAATATACCGTCTTAGTTAGTAAAATACACAGGTACTCTCTCTCTCTCTCTTTCTTTTTCGTCTAAGTGAAAGTAGCTTTTCTGCTTTCTTGTAATGTGAATGACTCTAGAATATTTCTTTTGAACAAGTAGAACAGTCAGTCTGAAGAATTTTTTAGTGCATGCTTCTGAAATTACCTCGTAAAATTCTATAAACTATGGTAGATTAGTTGATGTTCATTCATGATATGGCTACTCTACTATTTAATTCAACTCTATATAATGGAATTTCGTTGTCTTCTTCATTCTTCCCATTATTATTAATATAACATAGACTACATAAGATATACAAAGTAGTAGTGAATAAGAGTAGCATTCTTTTTGTGAATATTAAAAAAAGGAATTTTATACAGCTCATTTCCTAATTTCTCTCTATATTATAGCATTTGTAATCCGTTGTTGAAGCATAAATATATATAAAAAGAGAGTGAAAGTGTCTTTTTTAAGCAGGTTGCGTGTAGAGAAAGTAATGAAAATTTGACATGAGACATACAACACGTAAAATTACGTGACTATATAAAATGTAGGAAAAAAATGAGCAAATACACATAGTACATTAGCACTAGCAGCCCTGTTGAGCAATATAAAAATTTAATTGTATGTCATTTGTTTTGTACACATATCTTATTAAATTTGTCATGAAACTCGTGACCTGGTCAAAGTACTGAAACATTTATTTTTTATGTAGGTGAACGTGAATGACTTTTTAGCTGATAGCTACATACAAAAAGGTCATATTTTGTTTTATGAGAATTACGGATAAGAAAAGGAAGAGTATTATAACATGAGACATGGTAGTGTTAAGTCAAGAGTTTAAAGTCGAAATTTCAATTATAAAACAAGACACAATTAATTACTGGCTTTAGTCTCTAAGCATAAGCTGAACTAAGCTCCAGTGAATATGAATTATGAGGTAATGCTTGAGGAATGCTGAGAGTAGTAGTATGTAGTTACAAAGAGAAGCAATAATAATACAATATTATAAATGGGTTTTGCGTTTACCCTTTTAGTGTGGTTTTTGTATGGCGGTTTATTAGTTTTTCCTATATTATATTATATTATACATTGTGTTTTAGAAGAGTGTATAGTAACAAACAACACAAGATTACTTACCTTATAAAACTATTAGGAAATCCTATATCAGTAATCATATCAGCAGCAGCTACATTGCTATTTATACATTTGGAAACTCGATGAAAGTTAAGTGGAAAAGATTTTCACGTAGTCAGCAGGAAGTAATGTAAGCCTCTTAGCTCAAGTATTAAAGTGATAAGAGCCAAGACTTTTTGGGTGAGCCATTAAGAAAAGAAAAAAAGAAATGTTATATATTCTTTTAGTGCTGCATTTCACAATATCTATAAAACTATTTCATTTCTCCTTATACCTTATATCAGTCAAAAACGTGCTACTGAATTGATAATTAAGAAATTCATCGACTTTTATCTTAAAAAACTTTCTAAACAACATGAGAATGGGGAGATGGATTGCTTTACAAAATAGAAAGAAGGTAGAAATTAAATATATAAGCTCACAATTTGTTAAAGTAGTTGCCTTATGGTAATTTTCCATTTGCTAATCAAACAAACTATTGGAAGTTCATAATTTATAATATTGTATGCATTTACTTTATTAGAGTGGTATATATATGAATGACTTGTGTTAGGTTTTTCATTGTGTACATTTCACAAATGTAATTGTAGAATACACCATAGTGGTTGGTGGTGAAAGTAGCAATTAAATTTTATGCAAGACTAGCATTTTCGTCATACTATTATATCATCACACGTTGAAAATATATAATACAAATGTAAAGTCTATAATGAAACCTCATTTTTCACCTGTCACCACATATATTTCTTCTCATGGAATTTTAGTAGTTGACTCTGTAGGCTTGAAAGGATTTGGAGAGAAAATGTTATGATTTTACGTGGAAATGCTGACACATGTCATGCCAAAAAATATCATTCTTAATCCATTGCATCTAGACTCACGTTCACTCTGTCTGCCTCCTGTGTACATTGGAAGATCTGTCTAGTAGCTGTATTTTTATTGTGAAAATTGTTATACGTCGAGTATAGAACAACGATAATCTCAAGGCAAAAGTAATATAAAAAGGAAAAAGGTTGAGGATCAATTTCTTCTTCTTTTTCGTTTCATACTATGAAATCAGACTGATTTTGTCCAACTCGTAAAATTGTGTATTATACAGGAGGAGGAGGAGGAGACAAACCAAAAACTCTACTCTAGTAGAGCTTAGTTTTCGTTTAGCTTTATATACTAACATAGAATGATAGTAAATTGTTCAATGTTCTCAGCTACTTGACTACGCCGTTTTCTGTTTTTTTTTTGGTACAAATCCAACTTTTTAGCTAGAGGAAGAGAAAGTCTAACGTAACAATCGAGCTACTGAACTGACTATATACACACTTCTTCTTTCTCTTTCTAAAACCACCACACAATCAAAGCCAAAGGATTTTTTTAGATCACGCATTGACTATTGAGTGTGGACTATGAGAAGAAGGAAAAGAGAGGAAAAAAACGTAGGAAAAGGAAAAACTTTTAGAATTGAGTTTCACTTGACTGCTTTTCAAGTGGATGACTCAGAACTTGTAGTTGACTGTAGAGTCTATATATATTTCAGAACACAAGTATAGCAAATCGAAACGAAGGAAAAAGAAAGAAATATGTTAGACAGAAAAATATACTATTTGTGTGTGATGATTGAGCGCTCAAAAGTTTTGATATATATATATATATATATACTATTCTTATTTAATTGAGAAGGCATTGTTTGCTTTGTGTTGTAAGAAGAATGATTTCATTTGTCTTTTACGACAAAATATAAATTAAAAGTCTCAACTCTCTAGATTCTGTGTTCTTTAAGTGTCAAGTGGAATCGGAAGAGACAAGGAGGCTAGAGGTAAACTTTTTTAGAAGAGTATATATACCGAAGTAATTAAGCCACAAACGATTCAATGATTCAGTATTATAGTACTTTACTTGAAAACTTTTTGTGAGCTTAAGCCTTTCCTTTTTTTCCTTTCCTTGTGTGTGGTGAAAGTCGGTGAAAGCTACAGAAAAAGTATAGTCGTAGTTTATGCATGATGGGATTTAACATCATCAGAACGAACATAGCGGTTGACGTCACTAAAGAACAACTACTACTATATGTGTATGTATATCAAAGCAAAAACTGAAAAGAGTATTAAAATTTTATACGGGCATAAGTCTTAAAATAGCCTTTACTACTATCTCTACCTCTCTCTACGTAGTTTTTTTTTTGCTCTTTTATATATGCATATAAAGTTCAATTGTGTGTATATGTGTGTTGAAATGTCCTGACTGGCTATGAAAAAAAGAAAGTAGAGTTTTGTCAGGAAGAAAATGTCAGTTCTGTATGCACTGAGCATATTATGTGCAAATGTAGAAACACTGTTAACTGTCATAGTTTGTTTGTTTGTATTCTTATAAAAGTATTGAAAAGTTACTTGAGATTCTTGTTGCGAGCGTCAATTTTACTTTTACAAAAGTCTAAAATCCTTTTTTTTTGTAAACCAACAAAGTCCTTTTGAAATTGCCCATTTCCTTGAAGCCTTTTGATACATATCAAAATGTGTTGAGAAAATGTTTTGCCATTATAGTGAATTTGTATCAAGGGAATTAAACTACAGTTGAGCTGAAATTATATGTAATGCTTTGAATATCTTTTAAGTTTCTAGAAAATACGTTCATAGAGAAAAGAGAGAGAGAGTCTTTGTATTTCATGCGGTTTGTACTCTCAGTTCAGTACATAGTACTATAGTTTTTCTTCTTCAGAAATAAAATCTCTAATAGGATCGTTCATATAGGATAAAGAAAGCAAGGACTTATTCTGAATGTAGCAATAAGCCACATAAAGGTCAGTCGATATCTTTCATCGCTTTTACTACTACTTGTCTTAACTGCTCTATTGAATAGACTTTAGTGTACACATATACTACTACTTCTACTACATAGTGTACTAGTAAGTTTTCTCTCTTTTTCTTGCCAATGTTTCTACTTTACTTTCTATATAGTACAAAGTACTCAAATAATAGGACACGCCAATATAATGTAAAATGTCGCTTGGATGATGGAGAAAATTTTCAAAGAGTAGACACACAGTAGTTTCAGAAAGAGAGAGAGAGAGTTTGTTGTAAGGTTTTTGTAAGTGGATTGAAGTTGGAATCATGATGGAATTTTCTTCTCTTTTTTGTGGCTATAAATATGGAAAGTACGACTTCAGTATAGAAAAAGCTGTCTACTAAAGAGTCAAAAGAAAGAAGAAAAAAGAGGAAAAAGTCCGTTACCCTGATTAAAATTCGACACACAATGTCCTTTTTCTTCCATTTCTTGTAATAGTAGAAAAGCATAGAATGTTGTTGTTCATTTTTCTTCTATCATCATTCTTTTTTCTATATCTCCTACTTTTGACTAGAAGAACAAAATAGTCTCATCCTCATCGTTTATCGTAGTCTCGTTTCGTTGTTATTTCCATCTAACCTAGTTTATAAAAATAATAACTTGAATCGATACCATTAAATATGCTGAACAAGTTGAAATACTTGTGTAGTAGTAGTAATACAGCTTAGACAGCACTTTGAATTAATAGAGATACTTAGAGAGAGAAACCCAAATATACTTGTACTTACTATAGTGCACTCAGTATTTCATTATAGAAATGGAGTAGTGAAGATTTATTACTTGTGAATAAAGTTAAAAACAAACAGCAAAGCATTTGGGATGAGAAGATGAAATGAAGTAATATACTTATATTCAGGCAACTACTATACAGTTCTAGTGTTTTAGACTATATAGTATGTTTTTTTATCATTCATAGAGTTTCAGTAGTATATATAGTTGAACAAATCAAATGGTCTTGTTTTTTGGTCTCTGTTTTCCTATTTTGTTGACTTTGAGTGCTCATGCTATTGCTATGTAGCTTCGTTCATTATACATATATCTTCAGCAGAGCACAAGACAGCACAAATATGTAACAACAAAGTTTCCATTTACCATTTGTTGACTCAAGCTAATAGTAGTCTGAATGTGAGAACCTTTTGCATACTATATGTAGTACATAGAATACTCTGATATATACATTCTATGAAATGAACTGTATAAACTAGACAGACACTTGTATAAAATGTACATACATATAAGAGCTGAAAAAGCTATAGAACTCTACTACAACGAGTTGCTTTGACATATACGTCGACAACCATACAACATCGTAAATTACACTTGTATTCTACTACAGCTATTTAAAAGGAATGAGTGATGTCAGTCAGAAATAACTAAAATTCTTTCACTAACTGAGAGAGTAAGTAAAAGTCAATTTTTCTCTAGAATTTAATATGAATGTTTGGACTTGACAATCAAATGTTGCTTTGAAAATGGACGCAACAGAAGAGCAAGGTTTTTCTCTTTTGGATTGAGAACCAAAATATATATTTTTGATATATAATGAATGATGATGATAAATGATTGTGAATTTGTGGTAATGTATATATAAAATATTTTTCATTATTTAATTGTTTTATATTGTTATTCATTACAGCGGCTTCAAGTAGTAAGATGTCCATCGGACACTCTTTCATTGACGAATTGTGCCGTGGTGAGTCCGACAGACTTTCCAGGCGGAGGTGGAGTGTAAGTTTCTTTTAATTTTTTTTGTAAGCTTTTATAATGTTAGTGAAATTGAGAGAGAAAAATCTTATATTAAATTATTATTATTATTAAATTAAAATATATTGTATTATCTGTCTCTCACTTGTCTCGGTATTAAAAAAAAGTGGAGCGAGTGGTGTGTTGAATGAATGTTGACATATGAAATCAGAGAGGATAACAAGAGAGAGAGAGAGAGAAAGCAGCGTCTTGGTAAAAGAAAAACAACATAAAAGGAATAAAAGCAAAACTTCAACTCTTTCTATGCAGAATGTAGAGCAGAGAATTGAGAGAAGAAGACTAGAAATTCATTAATTTTTGCCTTTTCTTGTCTCTTTACTTCCTTTTTCATATGTTAAAACTTTTCCTTTGCCTCAGGAACTTTGCTAGAGAGAAGACTGAATGGAATGAAAAACTCAAATATTCAAAATGGATTTTCATTCTGCAATGTACAGTGTACTAGTCTCCTCGCTGCTTTTTCTTGAGAATCTGATCTTACTCACATGTATTAAAAGAAAGTCCGTAAAAATTTCTATGCTTTGAAATTAATTTTCTCTTGTACACAGTCATAGTTAGTTAGTATACTCTAGTCTAGAAGAGCGTGCCTATGTACATAATACGCACAGAAAAAAACATCAGGAAAGAAGTTTTACTTAGTTGGTTTTACATTTTCTTTTTAAGCATTCACTCGTTTACTTGTCGGTTTCTTTTTGCTTTCCTTCTTCAATTCCTTTTTTAGTACGAAACGAGTTGTTGTAAAAGCAAGTTGTAGTAAGTAATATACAAGGGGAAAGTTTGAACACTTTTCCTTCCAGCTTTTTCTCTTTCTCTCTCTCTTCTTTTCTTAGTACTACTGTTCTTACATTTAATCGATTTTTATTTCATGGTGTAGTAGTAGTAGAAAAGGAGGAAAGGGAAAGAGAAGGTTTGGTGAAAGCGAAAAACACATTGGCTTATTTTCTACCATTGAGAAACATGGATGATTCTACTTTCTTTACTTTTTCTATAGTAGTTATAGTTTATATATTCTTTTAGGTATAATCTCTGATGGTGTAGTATAAGTTGCAATGAAGTCAAAACCACCAAGGTTTTCATCGTATGACACTCTTTTAAGAACTTTGCCAGGTTTAGGACATATAAGATAGCTTATATATATCTACACAGAAAAAAATTCTTAAAGACGAAACTTACTTTTGCCTTACTTTACTTGTGTATAGTCTAGTAGTGTAAGAAAAATGATGAACTTTTATTATTTCTCATGTCTGAAGAGGATTCGTTACGTTATTTTTAGTATGGTAGACATGATACCACGAAATTCATATTCTTATGTGTACTTTCTCTTCTTATACTTGGACACAAATAGTTTGCATGTAGTTTTACAATTTCTCTCTCTCTTCTTTCTTTGCGTCCCTCAAGAAAGTCACTATCTATAGATATTCTTCTTCTGTAGTTTTTTCTTGCGTCATTCATATCTTTTCCACTAGCTGTTGTGCCCACTGCTC
>VCNE01008503.1:0-35364 GCA_009869805.1 Oncopodura yosiiana
AACTTGAAACAATCGGAGAGTTAAGTATAGTATTTGGGCGTGCTAAATTCTATATATGCCAAATTTAGGACGAGTAAAGTAAAGAGTGTTTTAAATAACTGTATTCCAACTAACTGCAGTCTACCAACCATATAGTTTCATGCTACAAATTGAGCTAAATGATTGGAATATATGTATTCAACAAGCCAAACAAAAATAATCTCTTTTCCTCTGTAATTTCTAAGGAAGGAAAGAATGTCTAGATTGTATTGGACAATATCATATCAGTTTTGTACATAGTACATTGTTACATAGTGTATAGTAGACATTTGATTACATAAATTCCATACCTTGTTGTGTTGTTGTTCTCTTTGTACTTATAGTAGTTATCACCAATCGATTATTATGGGTACACAATGAATTACAAATCAATATATTTTTTTCACTCTGTTTCCTCGTGTATAACTCACTTTTCCTATCTATATATATATATACTTTATATACAGTACTGAGCAATAATGTCACTTTGGATTTGACAGACTACAACAGTGATACTATTCAATTCACACTCTCACATTACAATTTATTATTGTGGAAAACTCTAGAAACCCACAGACACACGTGTTACATTAAGTATTACTGCAATTGCAATAACTTTAACTTGACTACATTTTCGCAGGTTAACAGTAATATAATGCTTATATGAACTCTCTCACTTGTAGCCAACACAAACACATAAAATCAATATACTAATACCAAAGTAAATTCTCTCCAAAAGAGAAAACTTGTTTCTTGGTTTCTAGTCTTTATTCCACTATGCACAATGTATGTAAAGTTGTATTGAAACAAAAATTCCTTCTCTTCACCAACTACTACTATATACTTTCAAGTTTGACAAAAAAGGAGCTGCATGCAACAAAGTTACAAAACTAAAGTCCAAAGACCACACAATGCACTTGAAGAAGGCAATGAACAATAATAATAAAATAATATCTCACAGACTCTGTCTGTGTGATGACGTAAATATCATGGTCTTTTTTACCTCTTGGTTGAGACTTTTGATAAGATATTTTAAATTCATTTAATAATTTAGTTAAAAGAAGGTAGGCAGATAAATTCAGCTTTGTATTGTATGAAGAATTGAACAAGTGTGAATGACGTTGTAAGAGACTGACTCTTCTTCTTGAGAAATGTTATAAACCCTCTGTTAATCTTTCCTCTTCTCTATAATAGTCGATATGGTCAGTAGCCTGAAAGAAATACTTATTGTAGTTTGTACAGTTTGTATAGCCGATGGCTTAATATGCAGCCGTTAATATAAAATGCATTTTATATACTGGTTATTACTAGTTCTTTTAAACTTTAAATTTTAGAGAGGTATCAAGCCGGATCTTTGACACAAGAAAGCAATGCAATAGAAAGATGACAATTTGACAGGACAATTTAACTGCAGCTCCTAAGTCAGTAATGACAAATTGCAACCTAAATTTGACATTGGCATGCAGGACTCTATACAAATTATTAAATGAGTTTGCACGACACAAACGATTACTAGAGTAGAACGTGACGACACATGTGCAACTTGCTACTACTACTAACTACTGAATATTTTAGCAATGTCAACTAGGACTTTTTTATTCTCTAAAATGTTGCGTGTCATATAAATTCTTGGTGTAGAGAAGAATGTATATTCTCAATTTGCCTCAGCTTACGTGCAGAAAGCAATTTGCCAATTTGATAATAAAATAAAGTACTATAAAATTATTACTGTTGAATAATTTATTCGATAATAGAATAATTGAGATTGATGAGTACCAAGGTATGGTATGAGATTTTAAATAACTTATAGGAATCAGAGACCAGTAATATTAAGCGTGCTCCAAAACTCAGTGGCTTCTTTGAATGGATCATCTATCATACGAGGAGATTCTTGTATACTATAATATTGCAAAGTTGAAGCATTAGGATTAACAGGTAGCCATGTCGTATTAGCAAATCCTAATGGCCATCTGTATATAAAATATAATTAGCATTTAAAAAATTGAGTTCATAGAGTTTATTATAGCATACTTTTGTTGAGCAAATGACGCCCAAAGCTTGACTGTTTGGACAGAGATCTTATAATCTGGATGAGACTTTGAGAAAATATTTGGAAATAGTGGAGTCATATGAAAAAATAGTCCAATTTCATCATTGTGACTAACTGTATATATAAAAATAAATAAATTTTGTGATTGTATATACAAACTGAATTAATGATAAAATGCTTAAATAGTTATAATATACCTCCTTCTGCACGATCTAGAATTCCTAAAATATAATGCTTGACTAATTTCCAAAGATAATTAGAACCGACGCTAATCCAAAAAGGAACGTAGTCTCCTTGTGCAACTTCAAACATTGTTGAAAATGAAAACATTTGTGGTTGATCCAATACATATAAAAATGTTTTTGGTTGAAATTTTGCATGCAGTCTTGCACTAATTGAAATGTTGTGAGTCAAAATTTCATTATACATTTTCTTGAAAGCAGGTAATTTTTCTTCACCAGAGAGATCCAAAGCAGAACCAAAATATTGCTCTCGCATTTTCCATCCAGACTCCATTGATATGTCAAGTGTTGATGCATTGATCCAAAAATTGTGCCACTTTTCCCAATTATTTGCCATTTGTCGTTTTGTTTGATTGTTCTTCATGGCTAAAAACAATATGAAAAATTTTAGTACAATAGAATTTTGCATATTTGTAGAATTTTCTACTTACGAGCAGAAAGAAGTAGACCCTGAAAGAAATATTTGTGTTATTAGTTTATGAATTTATGCAGTAATTGTTTTTGTAAACTTACTTCATCACGATTTACTCCAAGAATCCAAGGAACAGCAGAAAAATTTCCTGACATGAGAGTATGATAAGGTTCTTCTATTAAGAATGCTTTGTCATCTTTCAATACTTCAATTGTTGGATAATATGTAGAGTCTCTCGAACGACCCCAGAACTTTAAAATTAAAAAATTGTTAAATTATTAGAATTTATTTAGTTTTTTAGAAATCATTTACCCCTTCTTCTGTATGAAGTTTTGCAATAGAAGACACATCTACACTTTTCATGCATTTTACTGTTTCTGTTGTTGAAACATTAGTTGGACAATTGAGTCTATTTGCTAAATATTCAAATTGCTTCCTTCGATTTCTGTACAAAGCCACTGTTGACAATGCTGTACAACTTTGTGAAATTGCTTGATGGAATAATCCTTGCGATCTTTTGGAAAGCATCATCATGTTTATACTAATGCCTAAAAATTTATAAAAAAAATTTAAAATTTCTAATAAATATTCCTGTTAAAGACTAAAATGTCAACAATAGTAAGTTACTACCTCCAGCGCTGTCTCCAAATAGGGTAACTAAATTAAAATTACAAATTATAGCTCAATATAATCAATGTTGCACAATGTATGAGTATTTTTAAGTTACTTCTATTGGGATCTCCACCAAATGCTTTAATTGACTTTTGTATAAATTTCAATGATAAAATTTGATCTTGTATTCCCATGTTACCACGTATAACTCCATCATGACTGCTCAGAAATCCTAGTGCCCCAAGTCTGTAGTTTATTAAGACCAATACAACATCTTCATCCATTATATATCTAGGGCCAAGTACGTTTCCACTTCCTGCATGCCAAAGCTTAAGGAAGAATAATATGAGATAAATTATTAGTAAGAAAACACAACGTGTATAATTTTTCTATAGTCTTTTTCTTTACCCCTCCATGAATATATACCTAGATGTATTATTAATTTAATTAATATATAGTTGGTCCATCAAACATGTAATTAATTATTAGAAGCTTACCATAACTGGCAAGAGTGTCTTTGGCTGTATCTAGAAGAATCAAAAATTAAGGATTGATTGTTTCGGAATCAAATCACTTATTTCATCTCACTTACGTTTGGTGAATAGATCTGCAAATAAAATTATTCAAACTTTTTATGTGTATTACTAAATCTTAAATGAATTGTCTAATCTGTCCTACATTAAGATACAAACAATCCTCTTCTCCAATTGTAAATCCTGTGACAAGAAAGTCAGCCTGATGGCACATTGCACGATAATATGTTCCATCATAAGTTTCATTCCAAGGAGTAGGTGGTAAAGGAAGCTGCAATTGATATTTAAAACTTATTTAATTTTTCTCTAATTTAATTGTTATATTATTGTTCTTACTTCAAAACGGAGGTTTCCTACAGGAGGCTGTAATGCAAGAAATATAGCATATAGAATCAAACTCAAAAGATAAAAGAAATTCTCTGTCTCACCTGTGCAAATGGTAGTCCCTTAAATTGATAAAATTTCCTTCCATTTCTTGAATAACCAATACTACCTCTAACATTTCCTAAATGAGTTTCAGCTACTGGACCATTTTCTTTAGTTTTGATTTCAGTATAAATATATGCTACAAGACTCCAAAGAATAAAAAATTGAAAAAATGAACTATACTCTTTAGATTTATTGAAACTACTCTTGTCAACGCTCATGATAAGAATTAAATGTGATGAGATGTTGTTAAAAGATGAAGAGAAGATCTTGAAATGGCAATTGACTAACTGATACAGACACTCGAGACAAAAGATCAAGTGGATACGTAGTGAATAAAAATAATGCACACATCATCATTCTCCTCATCTTTAATCATCTTAGGAAGGAAATTCCGTCTAAAGAAGAAAAGTTATAGTAGGACATTAAATAATAATGATGCGTCACGTAATATTATTTTATTATTATTGACTCTATTTTTCTCTCAGGTACGGTTAATTCAGTTTTTTTGTAACCTTGAATAAGTTGTTGGTGACCAAGTTCATGGATAATGCAAAACATGTAACTTTTATCTCCATGCAATCTGTCTGGGAAAGTTTATTTCTTTGATGATTGAATTGTATGCTCATCTCCATAAAATTATTTACATAGATTTTTTTGTATATAGTATTATAACAAGTCGTTATTGTGAACATTGCGTATTAGATGACAATGCAATTTCTTTATAACCGACGACAATAGATTAATTGTCTCATCATCATCGTGTGTACCTTATGTATACTTAAATTAATAAATGACGTGATGTTTTTTATGCCAATTTTTTGTTGCTATATTTAGTACTTGCAAATAAAAAGCTTGCGTATATCATATTTTTTATAGCAAAACGTGATACAACAAATACAATTAAGCTTTTATTATTTTTCAAGCAATTTCTATTTTTTTACAGAGAGGTTGTAAACATTTTGGACAAAACTTACTAAAAACTATTATGAACATTCAAAATCTCTACTTTCCCATATTTCAACTAAAGTCCATGCAACAAATGGAAATATAGTTAAAGCTATCCCCATACAAATTCCAGTTCGATTTGTCAACACAAAATTACTTTTTCGAACTAAACTCATCCAAGCTATTACTAAACATAATCCTAACAATTCTTTTGCTTCTTCAAAAGCCATAAACATTTGTTGCTCAATTAAAACTTTATCATCATTAGAACCATCAATTACTACTCTCATACCTATTCTTTCTTTATATTCTTCTACTTTCAAAATATATGTTGTTAGTGTAAAAAATCCAATGACAAAACAGTAGGTTACATGTCCCAATATTATTTTATCAATGGTTGTCCAAACTATTTTAGCTCTTGGAGTAGTATTAGAAGCTGTATTAGACTTGTGTATAAAAATACTACGCCGTCCAGTCAGAGCAATTAACCATGAAATTAAGCAAGGAATGAGATACACGGGCTACAATAAAAAGAAAGCAATAAGGAAAAATATTATTATTTAAATAGATATTGAAATCATATTATATTATTATACCATCCAAATATATGGGTCTGGATCATTGTTTTGAACGTAAGCAGCAGAGAATAAAAATAAACCCATTAGTCCACAAACTATTCTCCATATGGTCCATCGTCCGATAATTGACTTTGACGTTTTATTAGTATGATGTCGATGATGATGATAACATTTAGTGCTCACTTTACTTTTTCCATTAGTCTTATCTTCTTCTTTTGGCTTCGTAGATTTACTATATTGATTTCTATCAGTCGGTAACACGTTTAATGTATCACTACTACTACTATTAGTTAAATTTCTATTGATTAATACCTTGATGTCCATTTTCTTATGAAAACCTTTCTTTCCTCTTGTTATCTTTACTGGACAAAGTACAGAGAGCAAATGAGGTTGAGACTTTGCTTCTGCTCTATTTTATAACTTTCTTCCTCCCTCATGTCTAGTCAATAATATATAGACTTTATATGTACTTTTGATGACATTTGTATCACCATTGTTGGCCTTTCCTCAAAGGTCATTGACTTCATGACAATAATGGGACGCCTTTTCTTTAAAATTTAAAATTACGCGGGCTGAAGTAAACAAAGAAAAAGTTCAGTGAACTCACAACAAAGAAAACCGGAAACAAAATCATAAATAAAACTCTCTAAAATACTTACCAGAAGAAATAAATTCCAATAAATAATGTCTCCATTACTAAACGAAAGTGTTGATAGTGTCTCAGAAATAGAACCAAGTGACTCCAGCGATAGTACAACATCAATTTTATGGAAGTCTTTCATCATAACATTAATCTTTGCATTTCCGTTACATGCCGTCTTGTTGAAGATAGCAGGGGCCAATGAGTTTAAAAGAAGACGAGCAGTTCGTGTTTTTTGGATTTACATTGGAATGGTTTTTTCAATATTTCTAAATTTATTTAATGATTACACTGTTTGTGAGACAAGTGATAGTGTGATTAGTAGAATAGCAAGTCAACTTCTAATCAGTAATACTAATAATATTAACAAATCCTTTACTCCTCTATCTGAAGATGAGACAATGCATTCACAAATTATAGAAGAAATCAAACCAATTGCATGGAGTGCTGGTAGTAGTTTGTCAAATTCAACTTTAGAAGAGCTTCTTAATGAAGAAAATCGTGTATGGTTTATTACAACTACAAGTTCAACTTATAAAGAACAACCAACATTAACAAGATTAGCACAAGCTATTTACCAATCTCGACAGTTTGTTACATTAGTACTTATTAGAGATTATACTGAGAAAGATAGGAAATATCAAGAGCATGAAAGTGAACATATTAAATTTCTTGTTGGACATTTACATCATTTTGGAATTTCCTATGTTTTGCTAAGTAGTTTTGAGTCTATTCAAGTAATTCAGGTATTAAAAAGTACTATGAAAAAAGAAAAAGCAAAATTGTGGGGGTAATTACATTATATTGTTTTATTTTTATTGCTTGAAGTAGATACTTGATACTTATTTTCATATATATTTATAGATCTACTAAATGTGAAAATGCAATAAGTTCAAGACAAACTGGAATTATTTGGACAGCAAGAAATGTGAAGAAAGGTGTCATGTTTGTTGGCCATCCTGAATATAGCTACAATTACAAGTTATTTCATGAGGTATTTCTTTATTATATTTTATGCTAAAGTCGTTTACTTGTAAGTATTTTTGCTATCTTTTCTAGATGAGATATACAAAGAAAGCTTCAGCATGGCCTGTTGGATTAGGATTAGAAAAAAATGGAAGAGTTAGTTCTCCAATATTAATTCTAGGTTCATCAATTTCTGGGTACTTTGATGGAAAAGAAGCAAAATGGAATTCTTTACAAATGGATATTTCTTCATATGCAATTAGTATAGAGTATATTATAAAGGTATTTAATTATGAAACTATGTGTTATATGACAATAAATTGCAAAACAATAATGAAACTTTATTGATGTTTGTATATAGAATTCATTGATGGAAAACCTTTGGAGAATGGCATATGACAAAGAATATAATATAGAATCTCTTGGAATTCAGTTACAAGATGTTCAACCATTAGGAGACAAATGTACAAAGGTATGTTGTTATATTTCATTTTATTATTTATATTGGAAATAGTAATTAAATACAGTATCAATCAATCACTACAGATATATGTATGGAGAACTGAAACTAGAATGCCATATACACCAAAGCTTAAATCCCGTATTCTATGGAAAGAATCTTACAATGGAACAAATATAGAAATACTTTTAAGAAAAGTTTATGATTTTAATTTACCCAATGTTTTACGTGTGTTGTATAATAATAATAAGGAGAAAAAAGCATGAAATATTTATATATAATGAATCAAAAAATTCTTGTTGTATTCCTACTATGTATATAAATAAAATGTTACATAACACAGTGACAAATAAAATATATATTAATCACAAAAGATCACAAAGTAAATCATCACATCCAGCAGGACCACTTTGTGAGCAACACAGTGATGTAGCAACTGCGCCGCATGTACATTTTGATTGGTCTCTGCTATTGTCAGCAAACTTGGCAAGAAATATTGTAATCTGAAAATAGTTATAAACATAATTATGTACACTATTATAGTTTTATGAGTTTTTATTGCATAAAACAAACTTACTTGAAATTCAGAATTAGGGTCAATATGCGTATATTTAGACTTGTACATAATATTTCTCGGTTTGGCACTCTAAAATAATACAATTTATTATATTATGAATGCTGCACAAAGAAATAAATATTTACTACTCACCGATCTTTTAAACATGAAAGAAGCTAGTAGAAGTTTAGACATAGCTGCAGCAATAAAATACATTTGAAATATTGCCGACCAGTGTAGAAAATTTTTCTTGTGTACATCTTTTGCTAAGTTGTCAACATTTGTATCTAAATCTGTACTTGAAGCTGCCAAAACATTCTCCAAGTAGGCCGTATTGAAGATTAATTGGAATAAAACAATTAAGGCTTGAAAAACACTGACCAAAATAATTAAAATAACGGGAAGTAGAATGAATTTAACCAAATGATTATAAGCTTCACAAAGACTTTCATGTAAAAGTCTCAATTGTTCAATATTTCTTGCAAGAGACAATCTATCTTTTGTTGCGAAATAATCATTAAAATGCTGTCGAGACTTTTCATTTTTAATTGGTTCTTTGCATATTGTTACTGAAATAGATTTGTTTTCTTTTTCTACTGTTGGTGTCTCCTGTAGAATGAAATGAAGGATACATGCAATTGTTTTGAAATTGATTGAAATGCTCAAGTTCAGTAGTAATACGAATCCAATTAGAATTTGAGGATAAAGTGACAATAATGGAAATGTGAAGGTAAACAGAAGAGACGACATTTTTTTATAGTCCCAGCATATTAATTCACTTGGTTCATGTTGTATAATTGCAGGAGAAGTGAAGTTGAAGTCATCATTAGTCTCGTCAATAGTATCAGCAATGCTGCTACTTGTCGTTTTTTCAGTTATAAATGTAGTATGCTCAAATTGACAATATTTTCCAACAAAATAAAAATAATTGATAGTATCTCCTCCACAACTGATTACTATCAATACAAACAGTATAAATTGCCAAATTTTATATTTTCTAAAACTTCTTTTTGAAATATATTGTTGAAACTCTGGATTACCAACATTTAATTGATATGCTGTCATTTGTATTTTACCCCATGCTTTTCTTAATGGTTTAGAATTTAATCTAACACATACAAGTAGTAGAAAAGATTCAATGTACAAAGGTATCATCATATTTCCAGTAGAGTCAATAAAATGCTCATTGAATCCATCTAAATCTTTAAATATTACACAAACAAGATAAATAAATAAGAAAGTGAAAAATAAATTCACAAAATTGCTCCATGAACCAAAAAATTTAAATTTTAAATTGCAACTTGTATAATCCCTTTTATAAATAATTGACAATGGATGTAGTCCAACAAGTCTGAGAACAAATATAAATGGAGCTAAGTGATGACAAAAGCAATATTTATTATGCTCTACAAAAGAATTTATTGGAGTAGCACTGATTTGTGATGATTTTGTTAAAATTCTAATTAGTTTATTTTTTGAATGAGAAAAACTTGCTCTTAGCTTCATTTTGAATCACTATTAGTATTATTGACTCTCCTGTGAGTAACAACTGAATGACTACATTTTAACATAATTATTAAATTAGAAGAAGAACAGATGGAACTTATTATTTTCTATCAGTGAGAATTATCATTAGATAGACGGAATTGTATGATAACAATTAAAAATGTTGTGATATTTGTAATAGCTGAACCAATAAATGGCAATCCTATTACAGAAATGCTACAAGCTGTTATATAAAAGTTGGCATGTCCAAATTGTTGAAGAAATGTTGATATCTACATCAATACCAATGAAATATTTTTGTTAGATAGAATATTATTTCTAGTTAAAAAGGCTAATAAATAAATACCTGATGTTTCGTTTCAGAGTCCAAATTAACATGATGAATTGTTGATAATATCTTTAGAGGTTTTTCAGCCTACATAATAAGAGAAAGCAATTAGTGGGAAAAATATTTCTAGGAAAGTCTTATCAGCCTTACAGCATTAGCGACCATTTGTCCAGACATCATAAAAAGACAGAGTACCATTACAGAAAATAATCCATGAAAGCCCCAAACAAAATATAAAGACTTGATAAATTCTTGATCTCCAAATGCCAAGTTGTCTTCTCTTAAAATTAAAATGTAAATACCACAAGTAATGGATACAACAGCAGTACAACTACTAGCTAACATACTCAAGCCAAAAAATGCTCCTAATGAATGACTGACATTAGATAATTTCTGATGTAAAACTCTTAATTGCTCTACTATTCTAAAATCTGGTTTTACATTTCTATTATTAAACTGATTAGCTAGTAAATGTGATACTTGTTTATAAAACTCTTGAACTATGAGACAAAATATACAAAACAAACTAGCAATACTTTGATTAAAAATGACAATGAGACAATGTGTAAATTTTTGTACAGCAAATAGCGTTGCACTATTAGTATCACAAACTCTTTTTAACCACTGTGTAACATTTTTAGTATCATTTATAGTGATATTATTAGCAGCAGAAGGTTGTCGAAAACATGGTGAAAATAAAGTTCCAAGAAAATAAAATGAATATATTACAGTTGATACTATGATTGTTACAGTCAATCCATAATTAAAATATTTCAAACGACGAAAGTAAATGATCAATTCGTTTTGATTATCAGAAAAATTTTGTTGTTTTATAAGTTGTTTTAATTGACTATAAATCAATGACAATGAATTCCAAATTGTAACTAACTTTGAAGATTTGACTCTGCTAGCTAATAGTATTGCAACTGTTTGAATATAAACTAAAACAACTTGAATTCCAAATACATAGAAATCTGTTCCTTTGAAATATAATCCCAAGAAACTTTTGAGATTGATATTAACCCAAATTGAATAGAGAAGATAATGAATTAGTAGAATTAAATTAAGAATTGAAGGATATGATAATCTTTTATAAATAAGAGTACACTGTGAAATTGTATTGTTATCTACATGATTAATAATATTATCGTGAGCTTCATTTTCTGATTTTGTTAAAATTGAAGTAATTGGAGGAGGTGGATTATGATGTAAAGTTAGTATATTAACACCAGTAATTTGCGAAAATCTTAATACTGGTCTAATGCAATGACAAAGACAATAATTATCTTGTGCAACGTAATTATTTGATGTTATTCTTCTATGACTTTTTCGGAAAAGTCTCTGACAAAATGTTTGATATTGAAACATTCTATACTTTACTGCTCCACTATATATTACTAGTTGTTGCAACTCACTGACAAGAAATGAAAATATGAAAAGAACTTCCAATTATAAACAAAATGTTGCAATTTAGCTAATTGAACTAATCTATCATTATATATATTGACTTATCGTATGTATGAATGCAATTTGATAGACAACAAGAATTATATTATTACTCAATACTCATATAATAAAATTGCAGCAATTTGAGACTCAGTTTATTAATATTGTCAGATTACACGTCAAGCAAATAATTTTTATTCATATATAGGAAGTACAAAGTGTCTGTCTGACTGCAACACTAATCATCTAAGCAAGGTTAATTATCATTGATTAGCGCAGCTAAGAATAGCATAATCTATTGAATTTATATTTGCTTGCTCTCTTTAGAACTTCCTTGCTGCTCTTGTCCACAATCTGAATTTGTTCTGGTTACTACAAATGTAATTCCAGAATCAGGCTCTTCATCTTGTCCCATATTGTCAATGCCTTTCATTTCCTTATTGTCATTATTATTAGTAGAAGAATTTTCTTTACTTAGTTCTTTTATAAATGCACATCCAACGTATAGGCCAAAAATTCTAAATAAGGTATACGTCAAATCCGGAAGAATGAAGATTGGACTAGTTCCATAAATTAGATTGATAAGTACAATTATTTTAAAGACGCCTACAAGAACTAGGCGAATGCATAGCCAAATTTGACATTTTCCTACATTTCTCTATGATAAAAAGTTAAGCTTTGATAAGTTTTTGTTTTGTATATCATGCAAAATGTAGACTAAAAAATCTTACTGTTCTAACACCATCAATCAAAACAACAGAAATCACAAAGTCGACTATTGACAAATACATGACAATAAGCCAAACGCCCATATCTTCGGCAACTTCCTTTTTCTCTTTAAAAGAAATGAAAAAATTGAAGTTTTTAGAAGGCATCATGAAAGATAATTGGATAATCATAATAATGAAGCATACCACGAAAAGTAGAATATGATTTCTGAACTGAGCCAAAAACACTATCAGTAGCCATGTCTAAAACATTTGTAGCATTTCTTGTCTCTCCAATAATTTGAAAAGCTAACATTAAACTAGAACCCAACATAAACAGAACTAAAATTGTTGCTGACAATATCTATAATATGTATAACAGAGCAAATCTATATATATTAGAAATAAAATCAAAATACTCGATAAAATATTTTCCTTACAGTGTCAACTACAGCAACAATCAATGCCGTTCGTCGTAAAGAACTTTGTCCACATTTTAACAATTTAGTCAGACCCATGTTGTTGTTTTTTTGGCTAGCACGATTGAATGAAACATGAACTTGAACTGGCAAAAGTACCTGAGACTTTACACATCTAATTCCGTATATGGCAAAAGTGTTAATGAATGATGTTAAAAAGAAATCTACATGTACGTAAGATTAAGTAAAGACGACGCATTGTGCTAATTTTTGGAAGGAGTATTTAGGTTATTTGGCTTTATTATATATCCACTAAACTCGTCTTATAATCTTTTCCATTATATAATAATATAATCCCTTCTATTACACAAAACAATTACGAAGCTAAAATAAAACTACAAAACATGCGTATGTGATTGAATACATAGGTATTTTCCAATACTACATAAATAACAATAATAATAACAATGTGATAATATAACATATTTCTAGTAGAATGTGACAGGTACAGGAAAACTATCATAACAATAAGCCACGAGTATATAAACATATATTGATCTTCAATTCTCTTTTTTTCATTTATATATTGATTTGTCTTATAATAATGTCAATGTACAACGGTGTTGTTACAAAAAATGAAGTTACATAATAGTGTGCAATAATTCAACTAAAATCTACTACTATTTAGTTTATAAAGTAGAAATAAGGTACACAAATATCTTCTTCACAGACAATATTTTTAAATAGGTAGTCTCTACATTTTTGATACTATGTTTATTTTATAGTTTGATCGTTTTTTTTCAGATTTAAAATTGCTATCTAATCTTTAGACTACGGATTATATTTATTTATACTAAATTATACTTTAGCGTCGTACCGGATCATCTCATGGAAAATATTATTATATATAGCCAAAGAACAAAAAAGATAATTTATGTATCTTTTTCATTTTAAGCTTTTGCATTGCACCAGTAGTAGTAGTTTTATTGCTACTCTTGAGTTTGTTTGTTAAAGCCTGACAATTTTAGACTTTTTATATATAAAGAGAAAATCGAGAAGCTGCCTTTCAACTTTACTATCACTAAATTATATATGCATTTGTTTTATTAATATTTCATAATTCATATGTGCGAAACTAAATAAAAAAGCGTGTATGTATTTATATATTGTATTATTATTATTTAGCTCTCTAAACTCTTCTATTTGTTGGCTATAATTGTTGTATCTTGTTTTTTAAAGACTATAAATGTTGTGTAAACACTTATTATTGTTCTACACCACAAAAACTAATTATAAATATGTTCTATAATAATAATTATTGTATTTATACTGAAAGCTCTATACTGGACATAACCGGTACTTTAAATCTAAGTAAAAACAAAATGCTCCTTTTCTATGTATGTACGATATATATTTGTTCATCAGATGAGTAGATTGATTATGTCATTAAAATTACATAAAGTGGGTATCATTTGTTGTATATTGAAGAGAGTTATTACTACTACTACCACCACTTAGACCAATAATATTTCCAGTACCTGGAGGTTGAGGTGGTGGCAAAACGTGAATTTGAGAACCTTTACTTCTATTGAATACTTGTCCGGTACAAAAAGGCTCCAATTTTGGGACACTTGATGTACCACCTATATAATAATTATATAATGACAAGAGAAATGATTAGACTATGTAGTATTTTTCATATAAAATAAAAATGAAGGAATTTACTTTTCTGATCAGCTGGAATGTATTTTGATAGGTAAACCGTTGGTAGAGGCAAATACCCGACATTCATTGGCATTACATCTAATGATACTTGCTGTTGTTCAGTTCCTTCCATTGAGACAACTCCTAATTATTAAGAAAGACAATTGTGATGATTTCTTCTATCTTTACTAGTAGTAATTATCTATTATATATTCTTTTACCTGATCTACTGCCACAGATCGCCCAAAAATGTTGGTCTGCTCTGACTTCGTACATGAGTGAAGTATGTGAAGCACTGTTGAATTTAACAATCTCAATAACCATTGTGCACATATTACTCGCTCGACAAAATTCACTTCCTTTATGTGGTTCAATATGTGCTTTAATTTCATATTGTGTCTAAAATCAAAAAAAAATAAATTAATAAACTCAAACAAATGTCTGAAATCCTATTTTTTTAAAAAGAATAAGAAACATACCTTGAATCTCTGTAGGCAAATGTAGTATTTGTACGTTTCAGCTCCTCTTTTCTCCATACTAAAAGATGTAGAAAATTCTAGGCGTAATGGTGATTCATCATCAATATGATCTACACCAATTTCCCACATGTATGATGCATTATAGTTGTTACATAATTTCTGTAAAAGCAAAAAACAACAGATTAATCATTACACAATATTATATTTTCTGGCTTAGTTTTTTATTGTACCAGAATTTGAGACCGAGGATTTAGTGGCACTAATGGAACATCTCCTGAATTATTGTGTTGTACAGTTAACTGATGATTAGAAACAGTGAAGCCAGCATCACATAGTCCTTGTACATTGACTTGTACAAATTTTCTTTGACCAACAGTATGTAATTTATGAGAAGACATAAAAGGAGGGACAAAAACAATTGATAATTTTGTTTCTTCATTTGTCCAAGGACATTTTGTCATTAATTTATGTTCAATAACAGAATGATCTTTCTGTGGTGCAAAATCTGCTTTAGCAATAAAATTAACTATTGCTGTACTAAATGGAGGAGTAGGTGATAATGATATACAAATTTCTGAAGAAAGTTGAGAGTTTTCATCCAATTTTAATAATAGTCCAAGTGATGATCTAACATTTAGATTCATATCTTTTGTTATATATGAACTTCCTGTATGGAGTACTAAAGAAATAGTTTGTTCAACACCAACAATTAAATTAAGATTTCCATCAACAGGACCAATTTCAATATGACCAGCAATTTTTTCAACTGTAAATTTATGTCTACATCCCATTCTTGGTGATAAAAATTCAAATTGTTTTAGACCGATAGATATTTGTCCCAATCTAAATACACCTGGAGAAGAAATTTTGGCATTGAGTAAAATTTTGTTAGCACCAGGAGAAATAATTATATCATTTGCTTCAGCTGATTGACTAAAATCAGTTTTAGATACTTGTACTTCTCCTTTAATTAATTGACTTTCTTTTCTCCTGTAAATAGAAAGTAGTATAAAAATTATTGATAACATAAAAACATGTTCTTTTTCATTTTTCTTAGCTTCTCCAAAAAAAACTCACCTTAGTACTTGATGTGAATTATGGCACATTAATTTTCCTCCATTAACACTACGATCAACTTTTGTATCAAGTTGTTGACTAATTTCTAATCTGATCAAAGCAGGGCTATAACTTTCTGCTAAAATTAAATTCATATCCTCTTCTTCACATGTCATTGGATTTAAATTGACACTTTCCTTTCTTAAAATCCTTTCTTTATTATTACTACTACTACCAACATTTAAATTATTAGTATTATTGTTGCTATTTGCTGCTGTTCCTCCTTTCTTAGTTCCACTACCAGAAGATGATGATCCTTTAATCTTTGAACTACTACTACTATCTAATCCTGAAGCTGAAGTCGTCGTAAGAATACTAGATGATATTTTCCAATGTTTTTCATGATCAGGATCACAAGGCAAGATGGCTACCTGCAAAACGTTACTAACTATAGGCTTCGGTAGATGAGATGTAAGATTTAGTGTCACTTTCACTTCACAGGAATCTAAATGAATTTTTCCAATTGTATTAATTTCAACAGAGTCAATAGTAAATGTATCTTCAGTTGAAGTGAGAATGAATCGATCATTATTAGATTCTAGCTGCTTAAGACAAGTCATCATTTCATCAAAATAGAAATTACGTCTTTCTTCGTCTGAAAATACACAAAAAATATTTATATTAACTTAGTACTCCAAAAAACTATGTTTTCTTTTTTTTAAATAAATACTAACCTAGAGCTGTCGAACAAGAAATCTGAGCACAAGTTTTAATATAACGATCCATATCTTTGACAGATTGATAACAATGAGCAAGCTTTAATAATACATCCATAACTAATAGATTCCATTTGTCATCTTTAAATGTTTTCAATGCATCAGCTAAAAAACCAATTGCTTTAATATATTGTCCAGCATCCATATAATATGAAGCAAGACCAAGTCCAACTTTACGTGCCGATCTTAGTCTTCCAATATGTTTATAAGTGCCCATTGCTAATTCACATAACTCAAGATAATTTTTCTCAAAGTTTTCTCTACTTGATAATGCATTTTTTAACTTTTCAATTGGTGTAGTTTCAACAATATCATTATCATTATTATGATTTGTTTCAGGAGTAGTTGATGATGAGATTACATGTTGTTCACTGTCACCATTTGAATTTGAGGTAGTAGTAGTAGTATCAAATGGAATTAGCCCTGATGCTAGACTTATAACTTGATGTAGATGATCACTTTTTGGTTGTGTTCCTGGAAGTAGACAACATAATTTTCCAAGATCATATAACTTTTCTCTTGCATAGTCCCATAATCCTGCAGTATGTACAGAAAAATCTGTCGCCAGCATTAGATTACTTAAATGCATTGTTGTTGCTGTTGTATTATTTTTATTATTAATTTGATCATCTCCTCCACTGCTACTTGTTTTAGTGCTGTTATCTTTTCCATTTAGTTGTTGTTGTCCACCACAAATTGTTGCAAGAATTTCCAAACATGATACAAACACCCAAGAACTAACTGAACCTTCTTCACTAAAACTAACATCTAAAATTGATAATTCATTTATACAATTATGAAGAAATCCTAAAGATCTTTGGGATAATTCATTTAGCCTTCTTTGTTTTACTAGTAGAGCAGCTTGACGAGCAAAAAGATAATTACGAAAATTAAGAAGAGACACTGAAGAATTTCTTATTGTGTCACGAATCTTAAGAAGAATATAAGATGAGTTTGGGCCTAAATTTAAAGCTGGCCATCTGTCACCAAATCGTTGGAATGAGAGTAGCCACTGAGGAGTATCTACATATATTGGAATTTACAATAATACATATTAGTTTTAATAGTTTTTCTTTTTATACTTCAGAGATTTTTTTATTTAAAAAAAAACTTACCAGTGAGATGAGAATTGAGCACAAACTGTGTAAACAAAGCGTCAAGTTCATCATATTGCACTAAAGCTTCGTCATATACTTCTAACATTTCTAATACAAATGCAAGCTCTTCCTGTTAATTTAATTAAATAAGAGAAAATATATCTTATGTAGTAAATTATATAACATTATATTTCTTAAACTGTACGTATAAAAGTGATTATAGTTACCTGTAACAAAAAATAATGGCAAAAATTCCAACCAACTTCATTTCTTTTTTCTCTTTGAGCTCTCATATTTTCTTCAAATTTTGTTAATGTTTTACTATATGAGGCTAAAAGTAGCTGCCTTATACGATGTAGCATGGAATGAAGAGATTCTGCTGATTTAGAATCTAATTTATTTTGATCAGATAGACAAATACATCGCTCAGTTTGTTTTTGAGCAAAATCATTTTTAATCTTGTCTAGTACTGATGTTCTTGGAAGTAATTTATTCGTTTTCTTATTGTCAGGAGCTTCAACAAGAATAATTAGCCATTCCTTTACACTACAACAACGAACACCATTTAGCCAACTTTGAATAGCATCTTTTGTAGATGAACGATATAACTCAATATCTGAACAATCTGTCCAATATGTATGAAGCATAGATTGATCTAAAAGTGATGTTAAAGGTGAATCTGCAGAAGAAGATGAAGAAATATTTTGATCTCCTCCTCCATTTGATTCAATTTTGAGCAATTCTGATGTTTCAAAATGAATAAATCTTGGATGAAGATGAACATGTTTTGTTGATCTTCCATACGCTCTTTTCCATTCTACAGCTTCAGATCCAATTCCTTTTTGAAGTTGTGAAACTACTGATTGGAAAACTTGAATGTCACCAGAATCTTTGTGTAAAAAAAGAAACATATTTATTTAATTAGATGTTTTATGAGGTAAATTAATAAAATTAACATTACAAGTTATCAAAGGTTTGTGATCCATCCTTGTTGTTTATTCTTCAAGTTGTCAATGTTGTTGTCGATTTCTCAAAACTATTTTTAACTTGGTAACTTTGTTGGTGGTGTTGTCATCATTTATTATTTTTTTTGCTCTCTTTTGACAGAGCGTTTGTCTCTGTATTAGTACCCTATTTTATTTATTACTACATATTTGTACTAGCTAAAAAAACTCTTGATTATTATTTTTGTCAACTCTTTCAGCTGTTTTATGTTTTATGGGTGCCAGAATTTATTATAGCTTGCAAAATACTGCATTCCTTGAAGTGCAAAGAAAAGATAAACACCTCTGTTGTCTGTACAAGTTCAAAACTTTTGCAAGATTTCAGTGCATCATAGTCAGCTGATATCGGAAGCGCTTTCAATGTTTTTGACATTCCATGATGTTATTGCAAAATTAACTTTTTTTGCCTAACGAAAAGAAACAAAAAAAAAATTATGGCCTCGATAAATATTGTTGACATTTTGGTGAGTTCATTGAACTCAGTTTTGGAATTTCTTTCTTTCTTACTCATCTAATCAGTATCTAATCTCTTTTTCTTTTATATCATTTCCTGCAGATATTTTCTTCTATGATAGTTGCTACAATTTCAGCGTTGGACTCAATTAATGCTAATGAATGTAAATTGATGGGATTAAATTCAGAAAATTTGGACTGTTCATCATGTAAACTTTTGAATAAATTTGGTCTTGAAGTTCTCCAGTAAGTGTTGGCAATTTGTGATAATTTATCCTTTCATTTTATTCTTTTTAAAAAGAATCTTTGTTTTGTATAAAGGGAAAATTGCTCACGTTGTTGTAATAAGGACAATAAAATCCCAACAAAAACTATAAAATATCCAAAGGCAATTTTAGAAGTATGTTGGTGCAAATTCACTGCATTGCCTCAAATTGAAGGTACATTGGAAAATTGATTGTAATTAAGAAATATAAAATTATCAAGTAATTTAATTTTGTTTGATCTCACAGCCTTCATAAAAAGTGAAAGGCCCAAGAAGTTTCCAAATCTTTCCATTAAGCACGTGGATGGACAATGGCCAATGATCAAATTAATTGACAAAAATGAAATTGTTCAACAAACTTTGTCAATAACACGCTGGGACACTGAAACAATTGAAGAATTTTTACAAACTCATTTGGTTTGAGACAATTCCTTTGTTATGAGTTTATGAGTTTTTTTTTGTTTCGAAAGTGCTTTTAATTTAATTAACTTTATCAATCAATTATCAATCTAGTCAAACTAACAGTCATGTGATATCTTTTATTTTATAATGTTAAATGCATTTAAATGTTTGTCGCAAATTGTAATAATGTCGTTTGATGCATGAAAACAACAATAATAAATGAATGTTTATACTTATTATTTGTCCGTCATTAATTAACCGTTAAGTAAAAATATTAAAAATGAAAAAGCATAGCATAATCTTCTCATTTCATGGAAAACAAAACAAAGTGTTATTTACTCGACACGTGGATTCGCGGCAAATAGATTTTATATAAAATCACACACTCAAGATTTTTGAAGCCGACAAAAAAAATAATTAATATATTTTGGGTCAATTATAGATAACTAATTCTTGTGTGCGCACTACTGTAGTGTGCTAGCTTTTTTTCTAACAATGGAAGGATTAACAACTTCCTTATTTTTATCACTTTCTGTGATATATTTGATGGTAATTTTGATAATTTCTCTCTCTTTAATAATATCTAAATTGAAAACTTGACCATTATTTTCAGATTTCCTATGTACGTAGTGAATTGAAAGCTGAAGAATGCCTAGAACTTGGCTTCAATAAAGCAAGCTTACTTTGTAATTCTTGTGACCTTTTGGAAAAATATAATCTAGGAGCACTTACGTTAGTTCATTTTTTTTACTGAGCTTTTTTTACTAAGATTTTACTTATTCCATTTTTTGTATTGTATACAGGGATAATTGTAAAGGGTGTTGTCATCAAGCTGATGGTACAGAAGGTGAAAAGACCATCAAAAAATATCCGAAAGCTAGGCTAGAAGTATGTGGGTGAAAATTGGGCAGGTATACATGAACCTTTATATACTAAGCTCTTAACTATAACTTATTTATTCTTGTCTTTTAATTTTCAGCTTCCCACAGGTCCAAGGTGAAAATTCAAATAATTTTAATTTTAGTGATTCTTTGAATTAACAAATTGTTTATTGTTTTCATCAGCTTTTGTAAAAAGTGACAGACCGGGGAAGTACGGCCCTAATTTTACTGTAAAATACGTTGGAGGAAAGATGCCAGAAATTATTTTGATGGAGGCTGATGGCAAAGTTGCCGAAACATTGTCGATAACAAAGTAATTTCAATTATTTAGAAAAGTATTTAAACATAATTTTATATCCTTATATACTAATATTTAATTAATTAGGTGGAATACAGACACTATAGTTGAGTTCCTCAATACTTACTTGGAACCACCTTCAACACAAACAAGTGATGAAGATGTGGATGACAAAACTTCCAAATCAGAAGAAGAGCCAGTTGATCGACGTGATAATGAATTATAATAACTTTATAAAAATTCATCCCTTACCCTAATTAGTCAGTCATGGCCTTCATTAACAATTTACTATTTTTGTCAATTTAATTTTTGTGGCATATTTTTCAATTCTATAATATGTATTATATAATAAGCCATTCTAAAATTATATATGAAATTACTACATACAAATGTTTCATTTGATAGTTTGTCAACTGATGACAGTCATTTCTTAAAGCAGCAAAACTGTGGGATTTGACTTGATGTATTTTTGTTGACAATATAATATCAGATGAGATCATAGTTGTAGTGAGTCTTCATGTATAATTTTAAAGTGACAAACTTATCAACATATATATGGAATAGATTGAAATGCTATGTACGTTTCTATAAAAATTGTTTTCTAAATAAATCAATGAGATTCGGACATATAAAATTATCAAGTATTACAATAGAAAGTCTAATTCTTTTAATGCCATCCAACAAAAGAGCATATTAATTATAACAGTTGTTACATCAAAAACTACTAGAATTTAAGAAAACTAAATAAACACTACACATAATAAGTTATACTGTTTGCTGAATTCAAGATAAAATCAAATGTATGTATACTAAAATTAAATTTTTATAGACCAAAAGAAGATATAATAGTCTTAGTCTTATTTATTATCATCGTTGATATGGTCTTGCTCTTCCACCACGTGCTTGACCTCTTGCTCTACCTGCACCGCCACGAAGATTAGTGTCAACTTTAGCTTTTGCAGCAGGAGTAGCAACTTTCTGAGCAACTGCTCCACGTCCTTGTGTCACACTACCTCTATTTGTTGTTCCTCTTCCACCACGAGTTGGTGGACGACGAGCAGTTGAAGCAGCTCGTATTTGTGGTGTTTTTGGAAATGGTATCATTATGGTTGGAACAATTTCTTCAACTTTTACTTCATCTTCATCATTTTTTTCTTCATCTTCTTCTTCCTCATTCTCTTCATCATCTTCCTCTTCGTCGTCATCATCTCCTTCTTCATCGTCACCATTTTCTTCGTCTAAAACAACACAGTCATCCATATTTTCATTTTCACCACCACCAGCAGCTTCTTCTTGAGTACCATTTGTTGTAGTTCCATCAGCCATTTCAATTCCTTCATCTTGATGGCTTTGATCATCCTTGTCTTCTAAATATACATACAAAAATAATAAAAAGTAAAAAATTCGTTATCTCGATTATAAATATCTAAAATTCTGATTTAAAATGACTAACCTTGTTTTGTTTTTTCTTCTTCACCCTTTTCAGTGTTTTCTTCTTCTCCCTCAGTTTTGATTTTGTTCTCATCAGTTTTACCTTCAGCAGCAGCCTTAGCAGCTTTTGCTTCAGCTCTTTTAGCTTTTTCTTCCTCTTCTTTAGCTTTACGTTCTTCTTCTTCTTTTGCTTTTTCACGTTGACGTACAACTCTTTTCAAATAAGCAGTAAAATTATGATAATGAGACTTGCTCTTACAATGTGGATCTACTTCAGCTTGAGAAGCTATATATTGTTTACAAACTTTGCAACAAAAACCAGATACATTCATAATAGCTTCTTCACCAACTGAAATATTTTCATTATATGCTTCAGGAATTACAACAACTTCTGGTACTTCCAAGTCAGATTTCAACATTTCTTGTAAATCTTCTTGAATTAATCCAGTATCATTCATTCCTCTAACAGTAACAGCATTAGTAACATGTTCATCTTTTCCAAGTTCAATGTAAACAGCAAATAATTCATCTTGTTTGCAACTTTCTGCTAAAGTTATATCAGCTCCATCATTTTTCAATTCAACCAATTTTCTATAATGTGACATGCTAAATAAATGATTAATCCAATCCATACGGTGAACAAAATGAGCATTACAGTAACGACAAGTTGGATGCAAAAATTCTTTCAAAATCTATAAAATATTTATAGAAGAAATTATTATTAAAATAATTAATCAATAAAAATGTAATAAATATCTATTATTTTCTTGTTTCTTCTTCTTACTCTGTGTCCAATGCTAACTTTATGAGTTCCCCAATTTATTGTATAGTTGCAATCACACATTTTGCAATAATTTTTAGAACTCTTGTTAGCATGTCCTCCTTTTCCAGCACGACGTTGTCTTTCCATTTCAACACTAATTTCCTCTTCAGCCAATTTAGATTCATGCATCAAAAGTTCGGCTCTCTTTTGAATTCTTTCATCAACAATCTTTAATAATGCTTCATGTGCTCTTCCGTTAAGATGAGACTCAAAGGACTATAAAAATAAACAATACATAATCAAAAATCAAAGCTAAAGGAGGCTAAATCTCCATAAATATATTATATAAAACTTACAGATCCATCATTCATAGTTTTCATGCAAATCTTGCAAACCAACAATGATGATGGAAATTCATCATATTTGGATTTTTTCTTTTCTTCTTTATCATGTTCTCCTTTTTCATCACCTTCTTTCTTTTCTTCTTCACCACCTTCAGTTTTTTCTTTGTCTGATTTCTTATCCTTTTTCTCATCATCATCTTTCTTGTCTTTCTTATCACGACGAGGACTTGATTTTCTCTTATTATTATTTGAAAAACGACCTCCACGTGATGATCTAGGTGGACTTTTTCTAAGTCTTTTACGTTCTTCTCCGTGAGGATCACGAGGTATAGCATCTCTAATTTGTTAATTAGTGATAAAAAAGGAATTTATATTAGAAGCTTGAATTGTAAATTAACCCAACAAAATATTAATACTTATTATATATTAATAATGATTATTATTAAAAGGTATGTAAAAAAATATTTTTTTCCAAAAGATATTATTAAGATGATTGATTCAAGTATTCCTTAATTGAAGTTGTCGGTTGACAATAAACAACAAGTTTTATAGAGAAATGATGTGCAAAAAGCAAATTGACATTATTATCATCAAAATATAAATTATATGATAATAATATCAAGGTTATCAGATATATATAAATATATTTGAACAAGACTCGAGGAAGATGAGAGGAGGAGATAATATTATTATAAAGACTATATATCAATTATTGCATCAGTAGTAGCAGCGCATCAATTTAATCATAAAGTATACCTTTTGCGAGAACCTCGAGAATCTCCACCACGAGGAGAAAGCCTATTATCTCGTCGACTAGACGAAGATGAACGAAGATCAGATGAACGGCCACCACTGAGTCCTCCACTTCTTGATCGATTAGAACGATCCTCATTACTACGATTTTGTAGAGTAATACGAGAGTCAAATAGTGACTGTTGCTGCTGTTGTTGTTGAAGAAGAGCAGCTTGTTGTAATTGTGCAGCAGCTGCTGCAAGTCCTGATCCAAATACTGCTGCTGTCGGATTTTGAAGCAGTTGCTATTTAAGAAGAGTATTTTTTTTATGAAGTTCATCATAATATGAGTTTTGTATATGTATAGAATTTTCAAAAAGAGAAAAGATAGCTAGTAGTAGTGGTAGACAGATATGGATATTTAGAATAATCATCATCGGGGATCATTCATATAAAATGGGAAAGAAGACGAGCGTTCATCATATATCTCAATTAATTATAACAAAATTCTATACTATAAAATAAGAAGACCAAAAACGGTCACAACATGACTGAGAAGAGACGATTCATCAATAATAGTAGTAATCGTACTACTAAAATGTACAATAACGGAGAATCCAGGAAAGAAATGTAAATTTTTCTTCTCAAAATATACTCTATTAACTATAATAATTAATAATTCTCATCATACCTGTCCCAAAGTTTCAGCTCCAAGATTACCCATACTTCCCAATACCATTTGCATAGCTGCAGCAGCAGGATTTGCCATTACATTAAATGGATTTTGTGTTTGTAAATTGGGAAGAATTCCTCCTAAATTTCCCATTCCACGCTATAAGAAATAATAAGAAACATGATTTAACCAATAAAGAAATTATTAAATTAGATTTAGATTTTATTAAATGTTTTTAAACTTTTACTATCAAAGAGTAA
Source organism: Oncopodura yosiiana (assembly GCA_009869805.1). Classification (NCBI taxonomy): domain Eukaryota; kingdom Metazoa; phylum Arthropoda; class Collembola; order Entomobryomorpha; family Oncopoduridae; genus Oncopodura; species Oncopodura yosiiana. The sequence goes on from VCNE01008503.1 coordinate 25,466, forward strand.
TTAAATTAACTCTCTTTTCTGAATGTAAAAGTAAAAAAAGATTTTTCTAGGCCTTGAAGAAAATATTCTAACAATATAAAATTTTGTGTATAGAATATCAACCAATATAAGGCCAAAATACTTATAATTAAATAAAATAATAGTATTTTAAAATTATTTACCCCTGAATTAGTTTGATCATTTGAAGAACCAATTTGAGCAAATGCATTGCTACCACCACGCGCAGAGTCTTGTTGAGTTGTCCAAGTTGGTGGGCTTGCTTGACGTCTTTGACGAACTGGACTTGGACTTCTTTGTCTCCAACTTCCACCACCACCACTACTTGCTCCATAAATTGGATCTCTTGGTATTGATTCACTCTGTGGATATCCTCCTCCTCCTGAACGAAAACTACCATCTTGTCTTAGATTTAGGTGTGCATATGCTGAAATTGCTGCTCCTCCGCCACCACCACCAGTATTACTACCATCTTCATAATCATAAGAATCAGTACCACCACTTCGTCCACCACGTGAAGAATAACTATCAAAATCACTTCTCTGTTGTTGTTGTTGGCCATATTGGTTTTGTTGTCTTTGCTGTTGAGAATAATTTCCTCTTGCTCCTGATGGTGGTTCTCCTAAAATTGATCCTAATCCTCCAGATTGTTGTTGAGGACCACGGGCACCACTAGAATTTGGACGACGACTAAATGAAGTATCAAAGTCCATCAAGGGCATTGGCCTTCGTGATGCCATAATGACAATCAATCTATTTATAGAAGAAAATAGACATTGAATACTTTTAGATTTCACCTATATAATGTAATAAAAATGATAATAACTAATTAAAGTTACCTCTCGTCTACACTTTAATGAAATTCAATCACTTTTTACTTGATAAAATTTGAATAATTTTTGATTAAAAATGTTGATAGCCGGTGAGTCAGTCAGTATAGCTCAGAAAAAGCTTGATGAAAACTTGTTCTCCATACTAGATGGCAGATAGCATATATGCTTTTTTGGTAGACCAGAGAAAGAGAAGAGCTTCTCAATTCTCAAATCTTTTTGTTTCATATTTTCTCATCAAAAAGTGACTCTTTTTTATTATATAATTTATAAAATAAAAATATATAAATACTATTCTACAAGTCTTCTACACTCCATTTGTATGCTTCTTCTTCTAATGCCTTCCTTGAATTTATACGATCGAACCATTTCTTTTCATAGCCATTTGAACGATCAACTCCATCCCACCGATAGCCAGGCATAATGCTAAAACGATTTGGAAGAGGAGGTGGACCAGAATATCGTGGTTTATCTAATTAGAACAAGATAAATTAGTTAGTTAAATAATAGAGAGAGTCAGATTTATAATATTATTTTTAAACTTACTTGCTCCTCCTGAAGCTTTCATTTTCTTTTTAGCAAAGTATTCCAACATGGGATCTCCATCACGATCAATATTTCTTAAATGTGCATCTAAATCTTCATCATCTCTTGATCTAGCTAATGGTTTAGACATTTCATGAAGTGCTGATTGAAGTCTTTCTTCTTGTTCTTGAACTTGTTTCAATCCTTTTCCCCATTTATCATACAATTTCTTTCTTTCTGCTGCTTTCCTATCTTCTTCATCTTTCTTTGCTTGTTCAGCAGCAAAATCTCTTAATTTTCCTGTATTTCTATCACGAATCTTTGTTTCTGCATTACGTCCAGATATTGAGTCATCCATCTGTAACACATATACGAACATATAATAAATTATTTAATTATTAGCAAAATGCCATAAAATATAGTATTACTATACTTACATTAGCAAACATGTCATTTTCTCTTCTGCGAACTTCTATCATTTCTTCTCTTAATGCTCTAGCATTTTGTAATCCTGCTCTTTTTCCTTCTAAAGTCTTCGAGGATTTATCTTCATCTGCGTCAACAATTTCTGGCATTGCAACCCTTCTATTATGATGATGAGATGATCTATTATCTGAATTGTCTCTACTACTTCGAGATGATGGAGAATGTCGTCTATTATCTCTTCTTCTAGAAGGTGACAAGTCTGGTGTTCTTCTTCTTCTTGGTGGTGTCATATCAGGGCTTCTTTTTCTTCTTGGTGGTGATAAATCAGGGCTTCTTTTTCTTCTAGGTGGTGACATATCTTCTGGACTTTTGTTTCTTCTCGGAGGTGACAAATCAGGACTATCTCGTCTTTTCTGATTGTTACGTTTTCTTGGTGGTGAAAGATCTCTTTCAACTTTAATTTTAATGCTACTACTACTACTACTACTAGAAGAAATTGGTTTAAAACCACTAGGAACATTAGGTGATGAAGATTTTCTGGTCTCATCAACACCAAGTTGTTTCCATTTACTTGTAGTTTTAAATTCTTCAAGCATTCTAACTTCTTCTGGTCTGTCATCAACAACGGCTACAATTTGTGGAAGCTCTTCTACGTCTCGATCATCTTCATATGACAAATCAACTTCAGGTACACCAAATAAATCAGAGTCGACAATCTGGAGTCTAATGAAAATTAAGAAAATACATTGAAGTTTTCACTTTGTTTGTAATATTTCATATTTTTTTACCTGTCACGTTTAAAGTTGTACTTTTTTCCAGATCCTTCCTTTTTAGGTTTCTTCGTCTTGACTTTTAAAGTTTTACTTAACTTTAAATTTGACATTTTTAATAATTAATTAGTTTAATTTCAGTAATAAAAACAAAAAATTAAAAAGTTTTAGTTTTCCACATTTTCTGTGAAACACAACGACAATAACTGATTTGTATTCCCGCTATAAATTGCAAACGCCTCAACAAAATCATTTCTTTTCCTTTGTTCTGAAAGTTGCATGAAAATCTCATGAAAATGAAAATAGAGCAAAATACTTTTCTTTTTTGTATTCAGACAATCACAAAAACAATTTTTTTATTTCATTCGCCTTTTTCAAGTATTACAACATTTTAAAATGTCTGTTTGTAGTAGTTGTAAATTGTTTTTTTCTTTTAATTAATAATTCATCATCGATCTGCAATGACAACTGATGATAATAAAAAAGTGATATTTCTTCATTATATCAGCCAGAGCACTCAATATTATCTCAATTATTTTATTATTACTTATATTCTTTCTTCATAGATAATAATAATAATAATACATGATCAATAAAATCACTATATATTAAGTTATGTATTTATTTATTTAATAATACCACAACTATTTTATTATATTTGCACAACAAACATTCCTTTTCTTTCTTTCTTTTGTTATAATTTCTCTTGTGACGACACAATAATAATGTCATCATCTTAAGATTTTACTATATGTATATTTATTTATATTAATTATTTGTTTGTTCTCAGTGCGGTGCGTAGTTTTTTTTGTGCTATATTGCGTGTGTGAAAAGCTAAGATTTACTTAGTATTTATATATATATGTAGTTAATAATAAAAAATGTACTTTCACGTGCAAAATCTAATAGACTAATGGCTAACTAACAATGTTGGAATTTTGTCAACGTTGTGTGCAAAAAGTTTTTATTCTTCTTTTTTAGAAAAAAATGTTACTAAATACATATAATAATGTAAAAAAGTAGAAAAATTGTATACGTACCAAAAATGTATCAAATTTACCAATAGTCACTCATTCATTTATTCTCAATGAAGTGTTGTGTGTAATTATCTTTTTTTCTTGTGAAAAACTAAAAATCACATCATTGCTTTTTTTCTTTCTTTTTATAAATAAAATTTTTGAGTAAAAAATAAAATATTATAATATGCCCTGTCTAAGTGTAAAATTATAGTACAAAATCAAAAAAGATTGACTAATTATTTTTAATGATATATATAATATATATTGCTTGATCTACACATTTTTACTTCATATAAAGGTACTAATTGTAAGATATGGAACATGATTTTTTTAAATATGAAAATTGTTTGTCTACCAGTATTAAGATTTGTAAAGTAAGTCGTCATACTTTTTCATGAATCATCATTATCTCTCTTTTCGTCTCTAATATTGTACGTATTATTAGTAATATTTATGTATTTAGTATTTCTTGTCTTGCTGCTACTATACTGCTGGTAAAATCTACTATGTATTATAATAAATTCTAATAATAATATGATTATCGGGCTTTTTGCTTTTGCTGTATATAATGAAAAACTTTTTTAATGTTTTGCTATGTCTTATTTATCGTGCTGCAACTTTGAAAAACCACAAACGCTGCCAACAAAGTATTTTTTTTTGATATGTCTGTATACACTTATTAACAAATTTTTTGATTACTAAACCACTGCTCATATCTTTTGGTTATAATCTACATATATAGATATAGATACTAATAGTAGACTAAAACTAAGCAACTTTTTTGACTTGTACAATAATAATGTACAATAAATGAATTATCATCAACAACGGTCAATTACGTATAATAAATATTAACAATTTACAATCAACTAAATATATATTATATATAAACTACACAGTCTCCCTGTAAATGATTGACTTGTGGCTTTTTAGATTTTGTATAGTAAAGTAGTTTGAAAAAAATGCCTTTTTTGGTATAAATCTGTACCTTTGAACAAAGTTTGATTGACTTGGGTTTAAATTTTTTTTTACAATTTACATTATGTTTAAATACGTATATCAAATTGATTACATATTATGAATTTCTCTCTGTAGTTTTTGTAGCATTAGATATAATTAACAAGATGACTGCATAGATTATTGCTTCCTTATTTACTCAAGGGAAAAGAGAACCATTTTCTTATATATAACATGAGTAGCAAAACACGTAATAAATTGAAACTATTAACAATAAGTAATTAGTACAATTTTTTTTACAATTACAAGGCTGCTGACTGATCATGATACACTTTCTCTGTACAAATAATGAACACTATATTGTGTATGTTGTTTTTTTTAGTTTCACACTTACCGTGCAAAAGAAAAAGAAATAACTCTTTCTCTTACTTAAACTCTACAAATTATTTTACAACTGTTTTTTTGACTACCTTCTTGGTCTATTTATGTGCAGTATTATAATTTACAATATTTTACAACAACTCAAGCCTTCATATATCTTAAGGAAGCTACTTATATCAATCATGTAGTGCAATTATTTATTTTTCTTCGGCAGTGAATTTTTTCTTATTTCAATCAATTACTTGCTATATATAATAAGTAACAGCATTATATGTAGCCTAAAATTCAGAATGTACTATTGAGAAGAAATTTGAGAGATTTTTTTATAGAAAACTTGTTGTTGGCTGTTGTATTTGGCTTGGCAGTGTTTTTCGTACAATATTTTTTTAGTTATTTATAATTGGGTAGAAAAACCATTCCTATAATGTGTGTATCTCAATCTTCAGCATAAATTTTATACAGCATAAAATAAATACTTACAACATATTCTATATGTATATATATTTACTCTCATCTCAGATCTCTCTCACAGCTCATCAAAATCTGTCTCATCAATCAGTTTTATTTATTATTATTTTCATAATACTTGTATTTTGCATTTTGGAAGAGAAAATTATGGTTTTATTTTTCATAGGTTTTTTTAGTATTTAGTTAGTTAGTAATATTATTGAAGGATTGGAAAATAACTTTTCTTCGTACACAATATATAGTAGCACGAGAGAGCGTATGTATATTATGTATTGTACTTTTTTTGTATAGTTTTGCAAAAAAGTATTCATAAAAACATGTTGAAAAATTTATATAATATTTTAGCAAATTGTATTAGATTTTTTTCTTCTTCTTCTGCTTCAAGAAACATAATAATGCGTTTTATTGTTGTATTTTTGTGCCTACTTTACATATTTGTAATACTTGTTTTTAAAAAACTGGATTAAAAAGCCTTTTTCAATATCAATACTTTAATAAACTACTACAACATTCGAATTGTCGTTAACGAGAGTTTACAATAATTTACGTTAGAAAGTCTTCTTCTCCATTTTCTTCTTTAATTGTATAGCAGTCAACTTCAAATGCTTCCCGTCCTAAAATATCAAATAATTTTTTTTAAAAGTCGCTTCAAAAAAAGTTTAAATAATAATTACCATCTAATGAAGGTGTTCTAACTGGAGCACGACCCAATCGCGGTGGTACTGGAGGCGGAACTGATGGTGGGGATGATGTCGGAGAAGGTTGAGAAGGTCTTCTATCAAGCCTGGATAAAAAAATCATAGAAATTTTGTATTTTCATTTTCACACTATATATGTAGAATATTCTTTTCTTCTACATACCTTGGCGGAACAGGTGGTGGAGTTGATGATCCGGGTGTTGCTGAAGGACTTGAGCCTTTACTTCCACCACCAGCAGGCTGAGATTGAGTTGTTGTTGGTGTTGTACTCGAACTTCCACTTGATGGCCAAGAACCAACAGATCCACCATTTTCTCCTAAACTTGTAGCAACAATCGCAACATTTCCATTTGCACTACTAATAGTATGATGATGAGTAGGCGGGCTATCAGTTATAATATTAACTCCATTACTTTTAGGACGGGTTGCTGATGATGACATTAGTACTTTATTATTTTTATTATTATTAGCTGACTCTGACATCTCAGACATTTCTAATTCTTCTTCTAATTCTAAACTTCCAGTTGAGCTATACATTCCTCCTAAACTATCATCTCCACTAATACTTCCACCACTACCACTTGGTAATCTTTTTCTTGCTCCTGGTTTTGGTGGAGGCATAGGAGGAACAGAAGATTTTGACTGTTTACCATTACCATTTGGTGCAACAAATACTTCAGAATGCTGATCCATTTGTTGTTGATCATGTTTTTGTTTTTGCTCTAATTCTAATTGTTCAATTTGCTCATTTATTTCACGTTCATGATCTTTTTCATTTTGTTGTTGTTGTTGTAATTGTTGATGATAATATTGAGCAGCACGCGTTAGAGATTCAATAGAATATTGTTGCTGTTGTTGTTGAGAAGTTGTTGAGCTTGAAGTTATTGAAGAAGTAGAAGTTGAAGGAATTGGATGTTGCTGTTGTTGCTGTGAAATTACTCCATTAGTTGAAGTCTTGAAAATATCAGAAGAATATGATGATGATGATTGTTGTTGTTGTTGCTGTTGAGGAAGTGGTGGTAATTTTCTTTTAGTACTAGGCGTCATCATAATTCCACCATTAACTGGTTGTTGTTGTCCCATAGTACTGCTAGTTGTAGTCATATCTTCAAATGAATCTGATCTTGTTGCAACTGGAACAATTGTTCTTTCAGCTCTTCCAGGTGGACCACTAAATCTTCGACCCTATATAATCAAGACAGAACAGAATAAAAAATATGTAATTAGTAAAAAATTCAGCAAAAAAACTCTTCATTTTCTATCTTACCATAAATGGTGTTGGAGGAGCTGAAGCTGTTGTAGTAATAGATGAAATTGGGGCAGGACTTACAATTGTTCCTTTACTAGCTGTTACAGTAGCAGTAATTTGTTGTTGAGAAGATGATGCTATAATTCCTCCACTAAAAGGCTGTTGCTGCTGTTGTTGTTGTTGAATACTAGGTCCAGATTCTCTTCCAAGTAAAAGAGAAGCTAAAGTTTCTGGTTGTTTAGTAGGTGCAGGTTGTTCAGCAGTATGCTCAAAAAGTGAGACACGACTTCGAACAGAGATAGAAAAGTCTTCACCTGATGATGACAATGCTAATTGTTGTTGTTCCAATTGTTTCATTGTACCAGTATGACTATTTGTTGGTGTTGGAGAAGTTACAGATGTTGTAGAAAATTCAGAAGTTAGAGAATAGTTTGACAAAGTTGTAGCTGCTATAAATGATTTTGTTGCAGATGAGACAGGTGTAAGTGAATTTGGTGTTGTAACTGAGGTTAATGAGCTAGATGTTGTTGAAGGTGTTAATGTAAGTACACCTGATGAAGATGATGTTCCTCCTTGATGAATATGATGATGATGTAAATGTGCTACTGATGATGGTATAGTAGAAGTTGTTGTTGTTGTTAATGCTGATGATGAAGAAACTCCAGAAGATGAAACTAGAGCCATTGGTGAGATTGGATAGGAAGGTTTTGTATGATAGGAAGGTGGACTTGGTGAGCTTTCGCTAAGAGAACCAGACTGTTTTGATTGACTTAATGGGAGAGATGTCTTCGGAATTATCTTGGATTTCTGTGATTGGGTATCTAAAGAGCAATTAACAATTAGTTTTCGATTTAATCGATACTTTATATTATAATGATATATCTTTCTTACGAGCTGAAACTGGGCCTGAACGGGGAAATGATCGACCTGGTTTGGCTAAAAGAGTAGGTCCCTTCCTGACTGCTGCCACTTCCACTCCCCGAACTATCTGCAACAAATTCACTTAATGGACCAATCGTTTATGATTCTCAAATATAAGTGTAATTTCAAGCATTTTTTTGTACACATAAAGTTTACTCATATTATATAAAAGCTGAGGAAGAAGATAAATTGTTGGATATGTGTAAGTAAATTATTATTATTATTGTAATATACTTGCGACTACATTTTTTTGGATTATTATTGTTATGTGTACATTAAAAAGTGTAGTGTGATTGACGTATTGTGAATTTATAGTATATGTGTGCATGCGTGATTTTTGTTATAGGGTTAGACATATAATAGCGTATAATTAAATTACTTATAATAAAAATATATTTATTGTGTACCTACCAATAGGGTTTATTTTATGGTAGAATATATAAAGAATAAGTTTATATATAATAAAAAGTCTTTAGAATTTATTTAAAAGGCAGTAACTGTGCTCGAAATACTTTTACCTGATTTTGAGAAGTAAGAAAGAAAAGAAATAAGAAAATGAGCCATTAGATTTTGTATGGCAATCCAAAAAAGAGAGAGAGATGGAAACAAAATTTACCTGATTTTGCTGGCCAAACTTCAAGTAAATATTGAAGCACTTTGATAGGAGGTTGAAAATCAAAATTTTCATCTCGAATGTCATAATGTACCATGAGCAAAGGACCAAAACATTGAGATAGTTGGACAGGACCCATTTTGTTTCGATCACTTAGTGAACACACGAGGCTGAAAATAATGATTTATAGAACATATAGATTTTTTGACTCATGAAATTAACCAGCATATACAAATTAACTCACCTTAGATGTTCCAATATGAGTAGTAGAGTACACTATGTTGTACAAAAATTAAAAAAAGAACCATTTATTAGATAATTAATAAGGAATTTATTTTTCAATAGTTTTAATTGGTAATTGCCTTTACCCTATTTGGCTTTGGTAGGCATTCAATAATACTAAAAAGAAGTCGAGCATTCCCTTCGGGGTCATCAGGTAAACAAACACTTAGAGCATCAAGTAACATTTGATATAAACTCTTGGTCAATAATGGCTCTGGTAATTCTCTCAAATAGTCTTTAAGTACACCACCCAAAACATTAATATCTGGAACATTTTCTGCACTTAAGTCAACCATTCTTGGATTTCTTTCAAAAGCTTCTCTTAGTGTTTGTTTTTTAGTAGCAGAGCCACATAATCTATACAGGCCGATGATATCTAATCCTCTTCTCTCAATTTCTTCTATGCATCTTTGAACTATTAGTGGTACATTTAATCCAGAATCTTCACGCATAACAACTTGAGACAAATCTGCACCAAAAAGGCCAATTGTTTTAAGTTCTCTCTTGAAAGCTTCCTGTGGTGGTGTATGTTGTAATTTGACATATAAAGTTCCTCTTGGTTCTACTTTAATAGCTAATTGATGAAATAATGAGTTGTCACCAACGCCAAGCACCTGAAGTAAATTTACAGAGCCTTTATAGCAAAGTCGATGTCTTAATTGAGGGTCCCAGGAATAAATGAGAAAATCTAATTCTTTATTATTGACGAGATCCAGCTCAAACACTTCATCCCAATCGAAATTTTGGGCTACAAAAAAAAAGA
>VCNE01008512.1:0-36640 GCA_009869805.1 Oncopodura yosiiana
AATCCGATCCGAAATCCGTCGGATTATTCGGATAAAAATCCGCCGGATTGAGCACTGAATCCGATCCGATCGGATCGGACTCGGATTGAAAAAATGACGATCCGATCCGTGTCCGATCCGTCGGATCGGATTTTTCCGGATCGGATTGCGAACCTTAATTACTAATAAACACACGATCCCTAACACTAGATAGATTAGATTACCCGTATAAGAATTAAATAAAAGTTAGTCATCATCTTCCATCCCAAAATGTTAATTGACGAAGAAAAATCAAAACTCAAATGTAGAAAAAAAACATTTTGGCCAAAAAGCTCTATATACTACAGTCTAGAGATCAGAAATGTCATAGTCAAGAATGTTTTTCTATACATAGTCTACGTCATAGAAGAAAAGAGAAAGAAATGTCTAAAAGAGTTGATATGCTGACTACTGTCTCATCTGTAGATAGATAATAAATTAATGCATCATAATTTTTCTGTGTCAATAAAGCAGATTTTGTAGTGAAAGAACACATTGAAAAAAAGAGAAAGAAATGAAATATATTAAAACAACTAAAGTTGCCAGAACACCAAGTAAGTAGTTTGATAGGCTCTCTACTTACGAGATCTTGGCCAGAGCGTGGCTTTCGGACTTGAGATGATTTTAAGATCCCTTCCATTGCCTTTGACTTGTCATATCCGGCCATTTTTGGCCCAGCGCCATAGAATGCAAGTCTCTTCAACTCTTTTGATTTGACATCAACTGCTTCAGCGCCCACTGTCAAATTTTGTCCCCCCTGAGGTCCATAATAAGTCGTTAACCTCATAATTCTTTTAGCATTTTTTTTGTATGCAGCAGCAAATTAAATAATATTTATAGAATATATTTATATATAGTGTTTGCATACTATAAGTAATTTACATAGCCATCTATCCTTGCATAACTATTAATTACTATATATAACAACCATTAAATAGAATAAAAGCTAGAGACAAGCAAATATACCGGTATGTGAAAAATAAATAAAAATATGAAGCATTTTGATACCATGTACAAATTAAAGGAATATAAGTAAATAGGAATAAATATTATATCACCATTTTTTTAAAAGTATACTACCAACTTTTTTGCATTCGTCCATCAATTAATTTTTTTTTTAAAAATCCTATACACCATACTGAATTTTTGTTGGTATTAGTACAGTGCAAAATAATATTATACTTACGCATGCACTTAAGTACAATAAAAAATATAATAATGTCTCAATTATCCCGAATATTCATCAAAAATTAACAGAGATATAATACGACCCACAATTGACCCATATAAAAATAATCCAAAAAGAGTCACCATAAATAAATATGCTTCATAATATTTACAAAATACTGCAACCACCAAAATTTATACCTTTTCCCTTATATTGAAACTTTTAATCATTAATTGTAGAGCATATTAAATACTTGCCTTGTCACTTGGAGGTGATGATGTATTTGTTGTAGTCTTTTTGCCACCCATTCTACCACCACCTCCCATTTTCATTGGTGACGCTTTTGGCTTTAATGGTGATGACTTTACGAGATTTGTTCCTCGTTTAGCAGGAGAATCTTTTTGTGGACTTGGTTGAGACTAATAACAATAATAACATATTTTATTTAGATATGTATTATTAAAAAAAGTAAAAAAATTTTTAGCTTAGTTTAAAACTCTTACCCTTTTTCCTTTATCTTTAGCCTTTTGAAACACATCAAATGGATAAAGTATCTTTTCATAATGACTACGTAAAAGTGGCCCATAATTCTTTTGTAATGCATATCCTATCCTCATTGCAATACGATTCCATTTTTTGTCATTATTGACTTTCTCCTTGCCACCTATTAAGAATTGCAGAGAAAACAAAGTAATAAATAAACAGAAGAGAAAAGTTATATTTATTAGAAATAGTATTTAAAATTCTTACCTTCTGCTTGAACTAATTTGTGTAGTGTGTATAGATCCAAAGCCTTTTTGTCAATTATTGGAATTTTTAGTGAGGAACCTTTTAGAAATGAAACATTAAGCATTAGCATTAGTTATTTAAGAAAAAAAGCTTTTAATAAAAGAATATTAAAGCCAAGGTTATCAAAATCTACTAACCTTGTAGTTCCCAAAACTTTGCAATCTGGTCTAAGAAATTTAATTTGATTCTTGTTTTTGCCTACAAAAAAGAACAAAATCTGTTATTTCAAATCCAATTTTATGACAATATTTAACTTACTTCCAATTCATTTAGCCTTTGTACACGAGGTGTAAATCTAAAATTATCCACATCGACAGCAAACGGTGGTTGCCAACACTGTACAATACAAACAAATAAAAAACACCAAATATTTTGTTAGTCTATCACAAGAACAACATAAACTTTTATATAAGTTTTATAACAAAATATATATATTACTGGTGGAGGTTTGATTTTGCATATTCCAGCCTTCTCTGCAATCGGTCTGATTTTATTTAAGTATGCTAATGGATCTTTAAATTCTTCAACAGTAGGACAGAAGACTGGAGCTTCCATTGGCCGAACAAACACAAAGTCATCAGTCATTTTCCTAATTAATTAAATATCGACAAGGAATAAAAATCAAGAAATTACACACAACTAATATTATATTGACGTTTTTCTCCAGTGGAACTCTTATGCGCTTTTTTAAATAAAACAATATTAAAACTTTTTCTAATGAAATGTTGTATTTACAAAATAACTATGAACTAAGAAAAATTTGCTGACATATTCTCTCTATTATTATATTACTTCTTAATAATATATAACTATTTCTGAAAAAAATATTGACGTTTGATTGTAACTATTGTGGCACTACATGTCAATTATCATATCTCACCTGTTCATGTTGGCAGAAATTGCACCTCTTCAAAGAGGAGGAAGAAATGTGTCTAATTGAAAGGTGATTTAGTGTCCAACCCAAACCCGGAAATCAGTAGTTCTGCTGATTGCTGAAACAATTTACACCATAGCAGAACAATATTGTACAATTTGTGATTTGATTTAAAATATTTTTAATACAATCAAAGCTACTACTTTTATGTCACAGTTTGACAAATAATATTTAAAAATATCCAAAGCCAGCTTTAGAAAAGAAATTACATAGAGCAAAGAGAAAAGAAGAGTTTTGTGACAATAGTATAGAAATTCAGCAAAGCACAGATGACTGAACTCTACAATAATAAATTTAAAAAAGAACTACTGGAGAAGAAAGTTGCTAACCTTGCATTTATTTTCACATATTATTTTTTTTTGCTCGATAAATATTAATAAATAATAAGTATAGTATTGAGGTTAGGTCAAGACGAAATTGAAAGCATGACTAATAAACAAATAACTACGAGTAATGTTATTGATGATAATCTAAAAATCTCAATGTCAGCAAAAATTAAAAATGCATATTCATCAGCTTATTACTTGTCTACTCTACTCTCTACTATAGATATATGTAACATTGGTATAGTATTACTACATATTAATATTGCATATTGAATATGGTGTGTGTATCTAATGCAATAGTAGACCAATTTTATTACAGAAAATTTACGAAAAGCGCAAACTAGGACACAAATTTTACAAAAAAAATTGATGTATTTTTATAGTTACCTTAATTTATAGTCGAGCAGCGATGTCTAAAAACTTTAAATTACTATCATGATGACGAGAAATTACGAAAATTAGAAATAACTAACATTATTATATTGGGAACAAGTTTTTTTTTGTTCTCACACGATGAACAACACACAAGTGAGTGAATGAATGAAGAACAAACGCTAAGGCCAGCATAACATAAGCTATAAGCTGTTGTGAAAGATGAGACGATATCTGAAACTTTTGATAATGTTGTTATAACTTGTGGCTAAAGGCTGCGATATACTTTTCTCCTTGTAACAGTGAAACTTGACTCGAAAATTGACGCGTAAGGTACGGACTATTTTTTTGTAATATTAATTTTAGAAGTTAACTAATTCATAAACAACAATATTGTTGTTGATGACTAAATTATTGGTATGTAATATTGATGAAAATATTTTTAAAACAGAATATTACGCATTATAAAAAGTTATGATACATAATACTAATAAATAAAATTATAAAATAACATAAATACTGTCCTCAAAAATTAATTAAAATTTCAAGGATTTCAAATCAATGATCCGTAAATATTGTTACTACTATTGAATATTGACTTCTACTCTGTACCCTAACACTAACAATACCATTTAACAAGTCCTTAAAATTAATTAAAATTAGATTCGCTAAAAAGTATCTTAAAGACTTTTAAATTCACAATTCATTAGTGTTTGAAGAGGATACATGTCCTTAATTTAATTAAGAAATAATAATTACTAATTTTTAGCAATTTGTACAACAATCTAACGGTACAATATGAAAATAGTCCGTACCTTAGCTCAAAGATTCTCGATATTTTCGGAAACGTAATTTCGTTTGAAATGAGTCACGTGAAGTATAGGAAAAGACATGGCAAAAAAGTGCAATAATATCTTTTGCCATCACGTGAGTCATTTCAAACGAAGTTGTGTTTGGTAAAGTAATTTCCTATTGTTTGGTCACTGGTGATAAAGAAATTTTAATAAAAATCTAAAAGTTTGTGATAAAAACTAAAGCAAAATGACTCTGGAATTATTTCCTGGAGATCAGTGTCTTGTATCTCGAGTATGGGAAGGAGGTGATTCTTCGTCAAAACAACAACAATTGTATAAAGCTCAAATTATTGAGAAACGACTGAAAAGTGATACTACCGATCAATATGAGTACTACGTCCATTATGAAGGATTTAATCGACGTCTAGATGAATGGGTTCCAGCTGAACGACTGTCACAAGAAACAACTACTTCAAAAACCAATGCATCTACTTCTGCTACACCTGGTAAATATAATTAACTAATTTTAAAAAACCTTTAATGTTTAACTGATGAAATCATTGAATAATTAATTTTTACTTAATATTATTATTACATTAGATTCATCTGCTACTACTGCAAAAAATGGACTTGCACCACCAGCTAGTACTGCATCAACATCTGATAATAGAAAAGTTACCAGAAATCAGAAAAGAAAACATGATGAGATTAATCATGTTGAGCCAGCTATTCATGAAATGGACCCAACAACAGCTGCATTGGAAAGAGAGCATGAAGCAATTACAAAAGTTAAATACATTGATAAAATTCAATTTGGAAAATATGAAATTGATACTTGGTACTTTTCTCCATACCCTGAAGAATATGGAAAACAAAGTAAATTATGGATCTGTGAATATTGTTTGAAATATGTCAAGAGTGAAAAGACTTTTATTAAACATATAATTAATTGCCAACATCGACAACCACCTGGAAGAGAAATTTATCGAAAAGGAACAATTTCAATTTTTGAAGTTGATGGAAAAAATCATAAAGGATATTGTCAAAACTTGTGCTTAATTGCAAAACTATTTCTTGATCATAAAACTCTCTACTTTGATGTTGAACCATTTCTCTTTTACATTCTATGTGAAGTTAATAAAATGGGAGCACATGTTGTTGGCTACTTCTCTAAAGAAAAAGAAAGTATTGATGGAAATAATGTTGCTTGTATTTTAACTCTTCCACCATATCAACGCAAAGGTAAGTTCATCTATAGAATATTTTCATATTCCAAAAATTGTTACAGAAAAAGTGAGACAATAGTTTATAAATTATAATGTTGCCTCTTTATTATGTATAGGCTATGGAAAGTTTCTCATCTCATTTAGTTATGAATTGTCCAAATTGGAAAGTGCTGTTGGAAGTCCAGAGAAACCATTGTCTGATCTTGGAAAACGTTCCTATCGGTAAATATTGATGATGATTCTCTTAAATATTATATATTTTCTATTCCATAATATTATTTGATGATATTTTTGTTAGTTCTTACTGGAGCTATGTGTTACTACAAATTCTTGCAAGCTGTGTCAATCGAGATAATGTTTATTCTGTTAAAGGTAAATAAACCTTTTCTATAATGATTTTAAAATATTATTTATTGATTGATTTATTTTTGTTTATTTCGTTTAGAACTCTCAAGAATGACGTCAATAACTCAAACCGATATTATTGACACACTTCAGGCAATGAATATGGTGAAATATTGGAAAGGACAACATGTCATTTGTGTCACACCTAAAATTGTTGATGAACATCTTAGTGATCCAACTTGGATGAAAGAACCAAAATTAAAGGTTGATGCAACATGTCTTCGTTGGGTACCACCAAAAAAGACTGTTCGAACTCGAAAATAACTACATCAGTATAACAAGAAAACAACAAACAAGAATCATCATCATTTACCTCCGGCCATCTCTTCCTAAACAAATGGGAAAATTTGGCATTCAGAAAGAAGATAAAAATATTATAAAAAGCTAAGTATTTATGACTTGAATCTTTTCCAGATTTATTCCCACCAAAGAAAAAGAGAAAATATAGATATTTTATAATTTATATAATTACTTATATGAGAAAGAATTAATAGGGCCTCATCGCATTATTATATATAGGTACGGAATGTAAAATTAGTCAGAGTAGAGTAAATAAAAACGAGGCACCGTTAATTATTTCTTATAGTCAGAAATTATATAAATTATAAAATTCTGAGTGATATTCTCATATTACTAGAAACTCAATCTATATTTATACTTTTTCTAAATCTTTTTGAGTATTGGAAAAATCAAGTCGTAAAACCTTTGCTTCTTCTTATTATATGAAGTTCATATTATGAACTACTAGTAAATGTCCCTAATGTTAAAAAATATATTAAAGAGTGCAAAATATTGTTAAATTTTATTAATTTCGTGTAATAAAAAGTTTAAAACAAAAGATCGATTTTGATGATGATGATTTTATTAAAAACATAATTTAATGCGACGTCTTTTTTCACCCCGAAATTCTCGAAAGAGGGAATGCATTTTAAATCAAACTGAAATAAACCGACCACAAGATTTTTCACCATTTCTTGTTGTCATGGTAAATTAAAAAGTTGACGACGTTTAATGTCATTGTCATTTGCCATTCTCATCGAATAAGACTTGTTTTCAGTTGTTCTTAATTGTTTTCAGGTTGCGTTAGGTAAAATAAATAGTTTTAATCAATTAATTTCATTAATAACTTTTGTACATTGATTGATCAATTTCACACTTTGTCGTTGAAATTTTAATTTGTAATTTATATGTTTTTTGTCTTAATCAGTAGTTTTGGAAAACAAGAAGAAAATGGCTTCAAAAACTCCACGACGTCCTTTAACAAAAGGAAAAGTGAGGAAAGAAATTGATCTCACTGATAATAAAGTGAATGTAGGAACTGAAGCTTGGATGTATGCATTTGATGCTCCATCAGAGTTTTTCAGATTCTATGATAGAAAAATGCAATTTTTTCTTCAAGAATGTGAAAAATCGCATCACTTGTATGAAAGGTAATAATATTTGTTCTTGCTAATTGTCATTTAGTGTATATTATATTTTATGAATTAAATACTACAACTACCTTTTTACATTCTAGAATGAAAAAAATGAATGATAATTGTAATGAAGACTACAAGCTACTTGCTGACAAATTGAATGAAATTGTTGATTTGAAATCATCAGTTGACAAGTTGGAAATTGCGTTAATGGAAGAGCGAAAAAATTATTTGACTCTTCATAATCGACTTGAAATGGAAAAGGTAAGAAATTGATTGATGATAATCAATTAACAAACATTATTTTTTTGATGACAACCTATTTTATTTATAGTTAAGATCTCAAGACTATAAACGAAAGTTTCATGCAGCCTTGTTGCTTTCTAAATTGGATGAAAAAGATGTAGCTCATTTCTTGCAACGAGATCCTCGAGCACCATTACTTGTAGATAAAGCTGCAAATATCAAATCGGAACTCTCTGAATGTAAAATAACTTCCTTTTCTGTTACTTATTTCTTTGGATGTAGTAAAGATATATTTATATAACCTTTCATTTTAGGTGATGGAAAGCGTAAACAAGATTGGAAAACTAAAAATCCTGAAATTCTATGTAAAGAAATTAAATTATTGAAAAATCAAATGGCAGCATTAGATTCTACTCGAAGGTAAGTTCAAAAACTATTGTCTATATGATTTATCCATTTGAAAATTAATCTAAAATAATTAATCTGTTTTACAGGAATCAATTTAGTGCCTTGAAAGATACCATCAAACTCTTGCGAGAAGAAAGTAATTCTGAACAACGAGAATATATTTGTCATTTGAAATTTGCAAATCAAGAGTAAGCCTTATAAAGTTTATTATTATTATATTATAAAAAATATGTCTCATATTATATATTTTATTTATTATAAAAATAAAGGTTAGGTGATGCTCGAGATTTAGCATTGGCTTCTATGAATAATAGTTTGGAGGTTCGTAAAAGGATGATTGTATCAGAAAAGGATTGGGCAAGAGAAAGGGATCGATTGATGAGAAAAGTAGCATTGAATACATTAGCAATTGCTAATAGTCCAGGAACTGTATCAGAAATCCTAGGTTCTAAACTTGGACAACAAAGTTCAAAATCAGATAAAGAAGTGGAAGAAACTCTTGGTAGAATGCAGGTATTGTAGGAATTTAATATAATATAAAAATTATAGTTACAATTAAAATATTAATTATAATAATGTTTTGTATACAGAATCGACTAACGGAGAAAGAAAATATAATCAAGGAATATGAAATTAGATTCCTTAAAATGGAGAAAGTTATGGCTAGAATGAAAGAAAGTGAATCTCACTCAAAGAAAGTTTATGAGGTATAAATTAAACTATATGTCTATATTATATGATCTTACTAGTTTCGTCATTTGAATAGGATAATGTTCGTAAGCTCAAAGAACGTAATGTTTTATTGGAGCAACGATTTATCAAGATGGATGAACGAAGAAAAGTGGACAATGCTGGATTTCGAACAGATATTGCAACAATTAAGAAAATTCAAAATGGAATTACTCGTAAAATGGCTCAATCTCTTGTAGCAGCAGCTCAGCAAAAGTGTGATGGACAATTGAGTGATGATTTACTCGACAAGCATGAAGATCAAAAGGATAGCAATGGCAACAAAGATAAAGATTTCAAGGCAGTAATTCCTTTGGAATTTATGAATGAAATTGTGCGTTGCACAAGAGACAGAGTTGATCGTTTAGAAACAAACATTATTAACAAGGCTCGTCAAACTGGTTGACTTGATTCCTAACAACCATCATCGAATATAATATTATAATACGAAACTGATATCAATGTAATTTACCTATCTTCGAGTATTAATTAATGCTCTATATTTACTTCGCAAACTTAATTTATTTCTATATATCGTTATTTCAGTTATTTATAATAAGTTATCAACAAAGTTTAATTTTATATCATGTTATATACTAAATTCTCAGTACTTTGAAAATATATATTATCATAGAATTACGGAATTCTCTGATAAAAAATGCTTCTTATTTGTCAAGTTATGTATATGTAATTGATAAATAAACAAAGAAAAATGTATACTATATAATTGAACTCTGAAGCATAGTAAATATTTTTTTTGTTATTATATACCAGTTTTGTTACATAGAAATGCAAAATTGTACATAATATTCATACATTTAGATCTAATAACAGTACTATACTATAAACAATGTAAGTACAATAAGCGTTTGAGTGAGTTTTTTTCTGATAAAGGCTTTTACCACAGTTATTTTTTTCTTGTTGAATTTCCATTTAAACAGTCGTTTTATAATTCATTTGGTATGATTTTGAAAGGCATTTATATAATAGATCTATTTCATTTTTATATCTTTCTACAAACTAATACCTTTTCTACATGGCTATGACAGTCAACATTTAGCAATATATATATATTTTAATTACTGTTTCGTTTTTACAGAGATATCAGCTGAAGCATATACAAGAATATACATATATACTAAATAAACAATATTATATATGTAATTCATTAATTTAAAGACTTATATTAAATGTTTCAGATTTTGTTCTCTTCTCATCTTTTTAGTTGATGTATATATAAATATAAGTACTTAGAGATTAGTAAGCAAATACAAGTACTCATGGAATTTTTTTATGTTGTTCATTGCACAACGTTTTTTTCTGTATACATATATATAATTTCTTAATTGTACATTAATCTCAGTAGTAGAAATATTTTTGGACCATATATATTTTTTAGTTAAATTCTGAGAATCTCATCATATAATATATCATGCATGTTTATAATAACACATCACCGGTATTTAAATACTACTATGTTGTACATATACGAGAGAAAGAAAGTTTTTTTTTTGAATAATTTGAAGAAGACGAAGAGATATAATATGTAGTTTAATTAGACTCATATTTAAGCTCCTGAATTGGTCCCACCAGGTGGATTTGTAGCTGCAGAATTAGAAGTAGCAACATTCTTCATGATGCTTTCAAACCAAGTTGTTTCTTTGTACAAAAACCATAAATTGGCACTCCAGAGAATAAAGTTGATAAATCCCAGCAACTAAAATGAGAAATTAAAAATTAACAACAGAAATATTTTATATATATGGCAAAATTAACTTACAATACTAATTACAATTCCACTGTAGCCATCACTTTTGAAGTCGTTACAAGACAAAGCGTTTGATTTATCATTACAGAGTTCAAGGTATTGAAAAATATCTTCACTGGCGCAACCTCTTAATTCAGATAATCCACTAGCCCAAGCTGCACTGCCAGACAACCAAAATACAGAAAATACCAATGTAACACCAAAGTCCTAAAGAAATATAAAAAAGATACATTATTAGATCTTATAATAATAAATACAACAACAAATTAATAATAAGTAACATACAATTAATGGTAATCTGCTGCTCTCTGTATATATTTTATCAGCCAACAAGTATAGAATGCCCATTCCTGTAGCATATAGAAATGAGAGAACTCCAGTTGCCACAAAAAACTGTGCATCAGATCTGACATCTGAACAGTATTGTCCAGAATATGATTTTCCATTACACATCACCTCAGGGACTTGATTATCCAATCTAGCAAATCAAAATATTCCAATGAGATATGTGAATCTTTTTTTAATCTTTCATTTCTTCTTCGTTTCTTACCGAAATGGATAGGTGCAAGTATGACTAATAGGTATATTGGTAACATTTGGAGTGGCACCAGAAGGAGTTACACACTTGACATTAAAAGAGAACGTTGACGTAAAGTTGGTAGTAGTAGCAAAGGCACAAATAGCAAACAACTAAAACATATAAAATTGTCAACAAATTAATTTTATTTTTTCAATGACAACTAAAAAAAATTATTGATTCATACCCATTGAAGAATTTTAAGAAAGCCACGAGGCTCCTTGTACACTGTCAGATCCTGTTAAAAAAATTAATGACATTTAAATCACAATAATAAATCTCTACAAAATAATAAAACTGACACGATTTTAACTTACCACTTGCATGATGATGATGATAATAGATTCACTTTACTTTACTCAAAACCGATTGTCTTCTTTCCCAATGTTGATTCTAGTTGTGACTAATGAGCATAAGAGATCTACAAACCTGAAAAACAAAACAATCAAAATATTAACAATAAATCACAATGACATGAACTAACTAACTTTGATGTTAACCTTTCAATTCAATATTCAATTTTATTATCAATAGGTACTAAATAAATCTTAGTCATAAGACAATATTATTTTATTTATAGTATCTGTCACACTAAACATTAAGTCGGCAATTTACACATGACAGCTAAAGTTATTAAAATATCTCTTACACTTCTAAGTATCTAATAATCAAAAATTTTCCGTGACTCACCTCTACAGAAAACTATAAGAACACACAAACTGATTTACTCTCTAACTTTTTTGACACTCTACTAATGACTAACTAATTTAATTACAATTTTTTTTGCTCGCTCTTCTCCGGCACGCCTAAAGTCAAAAGAGTTTCAAACAAGTTGTTTGTAATCAAAACTGTTGCACTGTGCCCCATGTAAATCAAAACATGAGTTAAAATGGTGGGACGAAAAATACAAGTTAAATATCTAAATCTGAATCATCATCTGATGAGAAGACTAATGAAAAAAGTGCAAGAGTTGTGTGTTTATCTTTTGCTGACGTGAAATTGTTTCAACACAACAGATTTTTTGTGTACAATTGTCAACAGTTGTTACACAACTGAATTACTAATATGACGAGTAAATCCTGTTGATAGTTTTCCAATCAGATAAAGTGGAAATGTTGGAAATCTAGAAACACGTGCTGTCAAATCTGTGATCTGTCAATTTAATCGGTGAAAGAAGAATCATCAATCTGTCATCATCATGTTCAAAATTGAATCATTTATCACACCATATATTTTGTCATATTTTGATAAATATATTCAGAACTTTAATCCATCAGATTTCCAGGTGATGATTATTGATCATGTTTAATTTTACCATCTAAAATAAAATAACTAATAAGAAATTAATTGAATCAATTCAGGTGTCTTTATGGCAAGGAGGAGCGTCATTTAATAACCTGAATCTAAATTTAGAAGTAATAGAAGAAGAGTTTAATCAACCAGTTTCATTTGTTAGTGGACATATTCATGAGCTTAAAATTACAGTTCCATGGACGAAAATTACTTCCGAGCCGATTGTTGTAAATGTCAATACTATAGGTTTGATGATTTGATGATACTCATTTTCTCTTTATGGGATATGATAATAATTTACATTTTTTTACAGAAATTGCACTCAAGTTGAAAACTGAAACAAAGTCCAAAGATGATTCTACAGTTAGTAGCAAACCTACTAGCCCTGTCAAGTACGTCTTTAATTTAGTATTAATAATAATTGAAGAAAAGATAATAATTAAACTTAATGTTTTGCTTTTGATCTTCTCATTCCAACAGATATTCACAACCAGAAGTTCCACCAAGTTATGTTCAAAGTTTAATAAGTAAAGTTATAACAAATGTCAGATTTGAATTTGAAAATGTGATAATTAAATATGTCGAAGAAGATATAGTCCTAAGCTTAAATGTCAAAAATGCCGTTTGGTCGACAGCAGATCAAAACTGGGAAAATGGATTTATTGGTAATTTTGAAAAATACAGTAAATAATAGTTTTCCAATGGGTTATGTATAAAAAATTTTTTTTACCACTTTACAGAACTTTTAAGTCCTGACTATATTCTCCGGAAAAAGATTATGTTTTCTGATTTGACAGTTTGTCTTGATAAAAGAAATACTGCTGGAAAAATTGAAACATACCAAGTAATAAATATATAGCACATGGCTCTTCTTGTACTTTTATATAATTACATTTTAAAATCTTTTTTTTACGATTATAGGAACCATTCCTGTATCGTTGCTCATTTGAAGTTAGAATTTTTCAACAATATGCAACAGCATTTTCAAGAACGCCATATTTTAGTAGAATGGATGCATTGTTTGATAACATGACATTTTCTATTACAGATGAACAGGTATTTTGATATATACTTTTTTAGTTCTTAATACAAATGTAACTAATGCATTTTGTAAATTCTTACTAATATAGATACCTATGATACTACGCTTATATAATTTGATGATCACACTCTCTCAACAAAGTGGTCATGACATGGTCATTGAGTCTCAAAAATTACATGGTAATAGCAAGTCTTCAAGGAAAGAAGTTCAAGATGAAGAAAGTAATGAAAATGATGAAGAAAATGTTGGTTGGATTTCATGGGCAGCAAGTTGGATACCAAATCCAACATCAATACTTTTAGGATATGATGGTGAAGAAGAAAATATAGAAGAAGAATCATCATCATCACTTGCTTTATCATCATCGGCAGCAACAAAAGTACCAATATCTCATTTTTCATTTTATGTAAACAAGGCTGTTGTAACGTTCAAAGGAATTGAGCGATATTGTGATAAAAATTCATATGGAAGAGCAACGCGTGTGAAATTTCTACCATTTTTAAAAGTTCATATGAATGGTTTAGTTTGTAATCAAATTTATCGAAAAGAGGATTGTGTGAATCAAATGGGTATCTCAAAGGTATGGTTTTTAATTATGATGACAGTTTTTGGAATAATATAATAAGTTTTTTTATATTTCATTTTAGATGATCGTGGAAGGTGTTGGTTTTTGTCCATGTGGCATTTTAGATTGTACTAGTACTGACCAAAGTAAAACTCATAGTGCAATACCAAAGAAAAATATTTATCTGTCAGTTGGTAAAGATAATACGGAATTTACTAAAAATTCAATGTTTGACGATACAACTAGTGGAAACAAACCCGAGTTTGATTACACATTTGATTATGACACTTATGCTGACACTCATACTGGTAACTATATTATAATTTTAGTAAAGATTTTATTATTAATTGATTTTCTGTAATAATATGATTTTATTATCTCACAGAGGAACATATGCTTGAAAGGACACCAGCTATAGCTGTAGAATTTCTACAAATTGCCAAACCTGACGAAGAGGACAAGAAAAAAGATGATGATGATGATGAAGATGATATTGATCGACCTATCCGTTTAGTTGATATTGGGTAACTTATACGATATACAAGTTTTATAATATTTCTTGTTTAAATAGTCGACTAAAATTAAAACAAATTCTTTATAGACGATTCAAGCTACTATCAAGATATGTTGCTGGTCCTTTTGAAATGAAAATTTGTTCAGGATCAATTCATCGTCTTAAAATGATATCTTATGCAGTGGAAACGTACAATTATGAGCCATATGGTGATCTTGGTGCCTTAAGTAAGTTCTTACAATACTTTTTATTTATTATAACTCTAATAATATGTATTTATTTGAAAATTTAAATAGTACCTCATCCAAAGAGAATAGCAAGAGAGGATTTAGACAAAATCAACTTTAATCATTATACAAATTATGATTCAGCATTTGATATTCGTCGATTTACATTATTTCGTTCACATATTGAAGTAATTGCTGGAGATCATCCTGAATATGATAAAATGTCTCGAGTCAAGTTTTTGTATAGACGACGAAAATTGACAACAACAACTTCATTATCAGATGTTGTACCGCATTGGCCAAAGTTGGTTATTACTTGTCAATGTATTGACACCAAGGTTTCAGATCCTAGTTTACGATTTAGAAATCTAGTAGCTCTAGCCGAAAATAATTCAGTACCTGTGCCAATTGTAAATAAATTTGTTTATACATTAAACTCAAAGGTAAGTAAAAAAAATTTTTTGAACAAGTTATCTTTGACATAAGAATTAATTACATTTGATTTTGTAGGTTTATTCTACAGAAATTAAATTAAAAACGGGGGCCTTTGAGAAAACTCTATGCAGTCCCTTTAATGGGGAATACAAAACTGAACTAGCAGTCAATCCTCAATTGGTGCATGATCATATGAAAGTGATTTTGTACAAGAAAATTATAATTGGTAAATATATTATTTTAACTAGAGATTATATATTTAATTTATTTTTTATTGATTGTTCTCTTTGATGATACAGATAATCTTAAAATGGAAATGGCAAAACCACATTTGATGTTATCTCAAATTATTTATATGTCTTGCTTTGATGAAAAAATGTCTGAGCATTTAACAACTACGACTTTACTTGATGACATTCCAAAATATAGTAAGCCTTTCTAAACTAAAATATATATATTATAATAGTTACTTTACAACGTATTTTTTATTACTTCAGATAAAGGATGCCTAATATTTCATATGGAAAACACTAAATGGGAACAATCAAAATCATACAATACTAAAACAGATCGCTTCAACATTGATTTTATGCATGTATTTATGAAAGAGCAGAAACTACCAACAGTACCAATACCAGTATTTTTAGGTGGATCATCAAATGAAAATAATTTAGAAGAAGACACTAATACAACAACAACTCAAGCTTTAATTCATTTTATATTTCAACGAGTCAATTTACAACCAACTAATGAACCAAACTCATCATTATCATCACCATCTGTTCAAAAACTTGGAAAACCAAATGAGAGTCCAGTGCTAATATGTACAACGTCAGATTTTAAATTTCAATTACATAATTCTTTACTTCAGCTTTTAAGTTATCAACCAACTTCACAAGAGTGTGTTGTACCAATAGCAATTCGTATGGGAAATCGTGTAATTGTTCCAATGACACCTTTAAGTCGTGGAATGAGCACAGTTGTCTCAGACTCAAAACAATCAGACTCTGATGAATTAATTAGTCATCATAATCTACCATCATCTAATAACAGTATTACTGGAGCTGATTTTCAATTATTATATAAAAGTCCTAGTCCAACAAGAGTTGGCTCAACTGAGCAAACTTCTCAAAGTAGTTTAATTCTACAACATAAAATACATCATGCTGCTGCTAAAATTGCAGCATTACAAGAGGAAGAAGAAGAAGAAGATTCTCAATTAAAATATACATGGGAAAAATGGATTGTATCTAAATTGTCTGTGATTAAAAATACATTTATTATTGTAAGAATTGGAGTTGGAAAAGTTTGGTTTCCAATTGGAAGTAGTAAATTTATTATTGATTTTAATGAAGAAAGTGATAATAAGTCAAGTGTGGACGCCTTAGTATTAATTACTCCAAATATAACAGCAAGTCCAGAAGGAGCTAAACATTTATCAAATTTTGAACTTATGACACTTCCAATTACATTTCCAGAACTAGAAGGTCAACCTTTGTATCCACTAAGAATATTATTTGATAAAATGATTTTTCAAACGTGTCAAACTGACTCAACAACAACTTCTTCTTGTGTTAATGATTGTACATTTCCACTCTCTGTTTCTATAACCTTTACACTTTCAGAAAGAAAACTTGGTGATGGACGACAATCTACAATTGCAGCTTGTCTTCACTCTGATATTCCACCTGTTAAAGTTGTATTAGCACACGAACAGGTAAAATATAATTAATATTAAAAAATTATTATATGAATCTAATCTAATTGGTTTGTATATATATATATATATATAGGTGAGCCTCATTCTGAAATTGATAGAGCAAACATTACAAACAGCTGCTATATATTTAACTCAATCAACAAGTTTTCTTCTACCTGCATACGAGCCTTCAGTACTCAATTATGACAATCCTTTAGATCCTCCTCCATGCAATAGTAGATTACGTACTGAGATAAATTCTGAAGTTCCATATGGTCAAAATAATAGTTTCACAACAAGATCTCAATCACTATCTACAGCAGATCATCGAGGAGCTAAACATCAACAAGAAGAAAATGAAATATTTAGTAGCAATAGCATGCAACAAAGTGCTGAAGGCTCGTCATTATTTAGTTCTGTAGAAATTCCAACAAGAGGAGGAGGAGATGATGAGAATGAAGAAGAGAAATTAGCTGAGATTGTTAGTCATCGTGATGTAATTGAAACCAAAGCATCAGTATGGGTTCAATTAACTTTAGCTCAATTTCAACTTATGTTATGTAGCAGTTTGAATAACAAGATTGAAAAAGAGAAGAAAGAACAAATTGTATTTGAAATTGAAGATATTGTTTGCTCCTTAGATGCTCAACCAATTTTTGTCAAATGGTCAATGAAAGTTTCTTCATTGAGTATCAGACATTATGAAAAGCTTGGTAATCATTGGGAAATGGGTAAATGTCTTGGTGTAATTATGTCAAGTGGAGAAGAAGTAACAAGAGAAATACAAATTGTACATACTGGTAGTGGTGATAATGCAGATCAATGTAGTGCATCAAGTAGCGAGTCTTCAAGTCCTGTTATTCCAACTTCTGGTGGTGCTCCAATTAATTCAGCAAATCCTGTATCACCATCATCAGGAGCTTTACCAAAAATGAGAGGTGTATTTACATTTACCTTTACTCGTGTTCAAAGTAAAAATTTCCATAAGAAATCTGATACATCTCCAGTTTCAAGATGGAATGCTATGATGTTAAAACATTTTGAACGTAATTATGAATTGTATGGCTCTTATGACTATGAAGATCAAAGATATTTAAGTGAATTTGATATGAAATTACGTTCACTAGATTTTGTAATAAGTCCACAAGTTTTTCAACCATATAGTCAATTATTACAAGAAGTATTAGCTATTCAAATACCACAAGAATTCTTTTCATCGTCATCATCATCAGGGAATGGAGCGACGACGACTTCTCCTACTCGACAAGAATTTTGTGAAGTTCCAACATTTAGTAATAATACAGTACCTTTGATTTATTTAGAGACTGAAGCAATCCGTATTTTTATGAAATCGTCATCAAATTCTTCGTCGCCCACTACTACTCCAGATTGTCTTTTACTTCAATTTTCATCTATTAATGTTAATTCTCAATCTGAAAATCCTTTAAATAGAACTATAGTAAAGCCAGAATTATATCAGATTGCAGAGCAAGCAAGAATATTACAAATTCCTGGCTCTCCAGTAGAAGATCGACAATATCAAGTTGATGTACATCAATTATCACTAGCTACATGTAATTGGAATGATGTAGAAGCTAGAAGTAGAAAATTATTTGCAAATCGCTCAAGTGTAATATTAAAATCTCAAGGAGAAAATCCAGCTTTAGGTAATTTTTATTTATTATTTTACTATATAAAANTAGAAAATTATTTGCAAATCGCTCAAGTGTAATATTAAAATCTCAAGGAGAAAATCCAGCTTTAGGTAATTTTTATTTATTATTTTAATATATAAAATTACATTATAAAATTTTATATTGTTTTTTTATTATTATTAGAATGGAATACTGTACGTGGCCATGAAGCTCCAGACGAAGTGATAGCAGTTCCTATAATGCAAAAAATAGAAGTTAGTTTATCTCTTGCACCTAGTATAGTTTATGCTCGATCTCCTAGTGATACATGTAAATGGATCGTGATTGCTGGACATGCAGTTGAATTTAATATTACAACTGAATTAATAGTTTCTATAAATCTACATCAGTTTGCTACAATACATAATTTCATAACTGAAGTTCATGAGTTGATGAGACCTTGGTCATCTGAATTTTCTTGTTTACATCATAATCATCCAATGAAAACTACAACTACAACTGTGTCAAGCTCTGATAATTTATCATCTCTTACATCTTCTTCAACTAGAGAAGTTGATTCTGGAATTGGTTCCTTAACAACTAATGTTACGAAAAATAAGTTACTAGCAACAAATTGTTACTCTACTGGTGGAGGAATTAACAACAAGAAATTTTCATTATTACCATCAACATCATCACCAATTCCTTCAATAGTTGGACGCTATCATCATCATCATCACCACCATGATAAAACTCCATTAGATATTTTGTTAACTAGTTCTCTTCTTAAAATTATTGTGTATGATCTGAATTTTAGAACAGAGAAGGAACAACAGATATCATCGTTGAGTCCACTTGTATATATTCTTCTACGACAACCTCATTTTGTAATGGCAGCTTCCCATTATAATCAAAGAGCTGAAATTTCTGTATTTGATTTTGCTCTGAATCTTGGATCTTCAACTATATGTATGTTTTCATGTTTAGTTTTGTTATAAGTTGTTATATTAAAATAATCATTTTGTTTTTAGCATTAAATAATGGAATATTGAGATTACCATCGGCTACTGAATTTCCATATTCAATTTTTGAATCAATTGATGGTGAGCCAGATATAAAAACAGGGATGATTTCGCCAGTTTTTACTATCAAGATATTGGATTTTTATGGCCGTCCATGTAAGAGCTATATATACAATTTATATCAAAAGTTTTTTTAATAAATATTTAATTTATATATTTGTAGGTACAACTTCATGCGAAGTGGCACGTCCATTAAAAATTACTCTAAGTTGTAAAAGAGTAGAAACAATACAAAAGTTATTTAGAGTATTTCAAATTCTCAATATACGGAAAGAGGAAGTATCATCAGAAAAAGTTTATGAGTCTTCAACATCAACATCAGCTGTTAACAACAATACATGTTTAAGATCAATCCTTAGTAAAATGAAAACAGGAAGTTTAGGATTTAAGCAACTTTTGCTTACAGCTATAGTAGAAGAAACTGAAAATATTTGTGGAGCTGGAATTACATTTTCATGGAGATTCAGCTGAATTACAAATTCATTCACAAAATAAATATGCTGTAGGAACTAATATTCTTGCTGAACAAGTTAATGGCGATGTAATCCTTGGAGCTTTAACATTATCAACTAGTATTGGAACTAAATCAGATATTTTAATAAATCCTTTCAATTTAAGACTACACGCTACCTGTAAATGGATTTCTTGGGCTGAATCTCCACTTGTGACTTTATCAACAGACTGTGATTCATTGACAATATTTTTTGGACCTCAAAATATATTAGCATTTGCTCAAACATATCAAATACTTGGACAATATACTATGGATGTCTTGAATAATATGAATTATTTACAACAAAAAACTACTACACAGGATAGTAACTGTAGTCAACAAGAAGTATTTATTAATAATGAAGGAGGAAATATCATGTTGGATTGTTATGAAGATGATTTGAGAACTGGAACATTTGTTTATATCAAAAGCTCGACATCTGCTGAATTACCAGCTGAATATCAAATAGCATTTTGTGAAGTTGATCGTACTATGACATGGAGATATCCGCAACCTAGATCTTTAACTTGTGTTGATGCCTCACCTGTTCCTTTTGATCTGTCAAGTTTAAAACGAGATAAGGTGATGATGATTATGATAGATCATAATTTTAATATAATATAATATTATTCTAATAACTCTTTCAAATATTATTTATAATAATAGATCGAGTGTGTAGTAATGTATTGGGAAGAAGCATTGCAAGAATTTTGCTACTATGGAACATTTTATTTGTCCGAGTCTGATTCGTCAAGAATATTAACACCAACTAAAGATAAATTACATCTGTACGTTTCTACAATATGGAGAATTAAAATTATAACTCAGTTGGAAGAGTAAGTTGATAATTCTAAAATGTAATAAAAAATTGGGTGAAATCTAATTTATTGTGCTTTGTTTTATAGTTCAGATAGCAAACATCTTTTAAGTCCTCAAATCTTGGCAGCCTGTTTAAGAGTTGATTCTGTTCATGATCCATCATTGATTTCAAAATTTAAATTTCATATCGATATACCTAAAATATCAATTCATCTAGTAAATCATTTGACATATTGTGGTAAAGAACTTGAAGGAAAATTGAAACTTTTCTATCCTACAATGACACAATATGAACAACCATTTGCAACAATTGAACTAGGAATGAATAAAGTATTAATGTCAGCATGGCCTACAAAATA
This sequence comes from Oncopodura yosiiana, assembly GCA_009869805.1. Lineage (NCBI taxonomy): Eukaryota > Metazoa > Arthropoda > Collembola > Entomobryomorpha > Oncopoduridae > Oncopodura > Oncopodura yosiiana. The sequence goes on from VCNE01008512.1 coordinate 21,338, forward strand.
TTGTTTGGATTGCAAGTTTTATGTTAAATTTGATGTCGTGGATTATACGTACTTGACTAATGTTGGAGTCTTAGAGCCATGTAATATTCAGGCTAACTTGAACATTTTTCAAGATACTTTAGCCAAGCGAACATCAACAGATTTTGATTTAGTTACAAAATCTCTTACAGTTATTTTAGGACCTAAAGTACTACAAACAATTTTATCATCAATTATAACCTGGACACAAGTTTTGCAAACTAATAATGGATCATGTGTCAATTTGAAAGATTCAGAAATGCGGTACGTCAATAATAGTTGATTTTATAATAATGGATTATATTTTCTATTTGATTTTTACTTTATATATTGTTTTAGGTGTCTGGTGCCGTTAAGTGGAATATTGATTTGTAATGACTTAGGATGTAATATTGTAGCATCACAAGTAAAATGCAATTCAATTCTCTTAAATTCTCGAGAGTTTTGTTCCTTCTTTCTCAAGCCTGTTGCAGATGATATGGTAAGATGAGTTGATATTTTTATTATTTATTATCTTATACTGAGTGTAATTATTTTATTATTTACAGAAAGTTCAATTAGGATTAGAAAATTCAGAAATAGATTGGTGTGAAAGTGTTGATATAAATAAGATGGGTTATACAGTACGCAAAATAGGAAAAAGAAAGCCATTATTTAATCAATGTATCTCCTTCCTTCAATACAATCCAACGATTGGTTAGTAAACACTAGTTATTTATATTATTTATTTCTAGTAATTATTATTTAATTTTCGTTATATAAATATTAGATCACTGTATCCGGTACATTATCTGTAGCCAATGCTCTAACTAAAAATATTCAAGTAGCCCTTTTACCAAAATCTGAAGGAAAAGAAACTACATGGACCATTTCTCGTCATTCTCATGGTAGCTCACAACTTTTAGATTTGAATGAAGTGGAACATTTTCGATTTCGTAGTATGAAATCATCAGATAGTACTAATAATAATCCTTGGAGTCCTGTTGTAACTATTGAAGATTTAACTTCCTCATCTAATAAATCAATTTGCCTAACATTATATGAAGAAAAAGATGGAGGAATAGAAACACTCAGTGTATGGTGTGTACTATTACAAGAAGAAATTGAAGGAGTATTTCGTCATGTTATAGTTCTCTGTCCATTTTTTCGTCTTCGCTCATTATTATCACGTTCTACTATTGCCAAAATTTCTACTGGTCGTGGAGACATTTCATCAACATTTACTTTACCAGGAAGAGGAGTTGAAATAGAAATGGATTTTATTGGAAGTCATGAAGTAGCTCATCATTTAACATTTCAAACTAAGTAAGTATCAAAAGATCATGATGATAGAGCTAACTAAAACGATTATTTTAATTTGTAATTTTTTTAATAGTCCACTAGTTCAACATTCTAGTCCATCTATACCTCTCTTTCCAAATGGTCCAGCATCTTGAGTTGACACAAGTCAAAAGATCAATCGATGACATATTTAATGATATCATTAACCTTACAAAACCAGATGAGCTTCAATGGCCCTATATTTCTGATGACATTTCTCTTGATGAATGGATTCTTGGCCCTCAACCAGAAACTGAGTTGTCAGTAAGTTTCAGTCCATGGATTCTAGGCTTACCTACTGCACTATTGGATGCGAGACCATGGGCACTTTTTATTAATTTATGTGGTAGTGAATTAATTTTTGGAGAAGTAGAGTCAACTGAGAAATTGTATAATGTACCACATAAATGTGCATTTACACCATCAAAGATTCAGGTATGATTTATATTTAAAATCTTTAGTACTATAATTATTTTAATTGTATTTCTTTCTACAGTGTTCATTCAGAGTTGGAGTTCAAGCTTTCCAAGATAAATATTGGAGTGGTCAACTAGAGTTTACTGAAGATATCTCAAGAACTGAAATCCATCATATTAATACAAATTCTAAGATTCCATTTGATTGTTGTAGTAGACTAGATATTCATGTAGATAAAAAGATAATTCATTTAACAATTGAAACAAAGTTGGTCAAAGGAATACTCGTAGTAACATTTCGATCTACATTTTCAATTCAAAATTCAACTCAAGAAACACTTTATATTCAAGGAATCTCTTTACTTAAGTCTAAACGTCAAAAACAAACTGATTGGACTTGTATGCCTCTATGTCAAAAAATTCCTCCATTAAGTTCTCTTCAAGATCAAAAGAAAGAAATGTCTTTACCTATTCTTATGTTTTCCAGTGATTCGGAAGAATATACCAATTCAAATGGTTTAAAATATTTGGCATTAAGTTGTGGTGGTCCTTGGTGGTTTACAAAATTAATGAAATTTGATTTAATCTTCAACAACATGTCACAATCACAAGGTATTCCTGGAAAACGAATGACTGTTGTAATACCTAGAAAAGAAATATTTACTAAACAAAAAAATTGTGGCAATGATGACTTGTTATTGGACTATGTTACTATTCCTCTTGTGTTAAGTTGGATATCTAAAAATGGTCAAGTTTGGATTACAATTTCTTATGATGACTCACCACAACTAATTCTTAAAAATCTAACTAAAAATTCATTTTTATATTGTCAATCTAATACTATCTCTAGTATTCCATTTCAAGAAACTGATCATTTTGAACAATATTTGATATTACCTGCAAACTCTCGTTCTCATTATGCAATGTCATCACTTAATATCAACTTTCCTGAGATTAGTAAAAAAGAAACTTTTACTCCAGCACTTCTTCTCTCTCTTCTTACGCAATTGTCTACTGATGAATTTAATAGTGAAAGTAGAGCCAATCTTATATTTTCAGGTATGTATTTAAAATTTTACCATCATGATGTTATGAATAATTTCTTTCCTATTTTTAGATATATACGATTGGTCAAAGGAAATCAGATTAGATATTGGCTCTGTACAATATGGTCACATTAAAGAACTATGTGATATAAAAATATCTGTTGAGAAATTGGGCAATACTTATTATCTCTTTATTGAACATATGTCGAGTGTAGAAGTCTCTGCTAAAGATATTCGTGCTCGAATTAGAAATCTGTCAGTGAGTGAAATTAAAAATCTCAAGATTCCAGAGAATGATATTCCACCACAAGAACAACAAATCTCTAAAGAGTCAACATCAACTACACAATCGGTCGATGAAGTATTAAATATAAAGAGTGAAGTCTTACAATTAAAATATCAACCATGGAATTGTCGATTGTTTCTTCCTGAGTTGAGACTAATAGTAACTGATGATTTGTCCTGCTCCTCAAAACAGAGGAAAGAGTTAATTAGCGTAACTCTTCAAGATTTGTTCATTGAGCAAGCTGTCGAAATTCATAATGCATGTTTACGGATATTAAGTGGAAGGTGAGTTTTTTCTTGAGATTCAATATACTTGTACAATTTATAATTTAATATTATGCCATTTAGAATGGAGCAAAGACTTGGAATCGTTGTAAAATGTGGAGATCTTCAAGTTGACACTCATCCAAATACAAATGAGAAATGTGACTTTATCGTCATATTAAAGCAAGAGAAAAATTATCAACCAATTATCACACCTGATGCTAAATTCCTTGGAAACTTGTCTCATTTCTTTTTCCATTTGCCAAAGTTATCTACAAGTTTATTGACATGTCACGTGAAATTTGATGTGAATGAATTTAGTGGCAGTAGAGTCATTAGAAATATACTAGTACAATTTGAACCTATGGCTATGAATCTTGAAGATCGATTTCTTGACATTGTTGTTCCATCATTACAAAAAATGAGTGATTTAGTCAAAGAAAGATTGGCATTACTTCAAGCTGCTACTACAATAGGAGGAAAGACACTATTTCAAATATCTCAATCACCAACTCATAGTCCAATAGATATAAAAGATAATAATGAATTTGAAGTTGCTCCAATACTACATTTAATTCCTATTCCAAATAGCATTTCATGTCTATTTACTCAATTTACTTATCCATTGATTTTACAAAAGTTACATATTGAACCAGTGAAAATGTTTTTGACATTAAGACTATCACGGAAAATATATTTGGCTGTTGATCATTCTCCATTACAATTTTCAGAATTTCATGCTGAGTCTGTAATGACGACAACATACACACTTGGAAATGCAATTGCAGCTCATTATGTGAGTGGTGCTTTATTTCAATCAGCTAATCCTGTTCGATTACTTGGCTCTTTGGAACTTATTGGAAGTCCAGGAACTTTAGCAAGGAATGTGTCAAGTGGAATTCGGGATTTTGTTGTGTATCCATACAATGGACTGTTTCAAGGACCAGCTGGATTTTTAACGGGATTGAATAATGGAGTTGCGTCACTTGTCAAAAATGTTACTGCAGGTTTGTATTTACTATTTATTATTACTTATATGATATAAATTACAAAACGTAGTATGTAGAAAATTCCGTGGGTTATATAGTTTTAGTCAAAATGTGTACTTTGAAATGTCATGTATTTTGTTCATTATATTTCTCTACCTGGTATTATGTGTGCCAAGTTTTCATAAACCTAACCTATCCCTATGTAAAGTATTATATATGTTTTAGATGTATGTCGTCTCGTGGTTGGCCTTTACATTTTCATACCTCAAAGCATTACTAAAAAGACTATTCTATAGCCAGAGGGTTTAATTAGAATTAGAGCTAATTACTTTCTCTGTTATGTGGTTCAAAATGCGTGTGTAACCCTTATTGCTTAGTTATATAGTAATATGCTACATGAGATAGAAAGGAAACTCTGTTTCCTGAAGAGATGCACACACACACAACAGTTGAAATTCCTATATAGAGAGATGATGAGCCAGTGTTTTAATAAAAGCAACTTTTGAAAGCTATTGTACAAAGTAGGGGCCATTCTTAATGAGTATGAATGCTAGTCATCTTTCTCCATGTAAAATGATCGTAAGAGAGAGAAAACTCAAAGGAAAGAAACGCATCAAAGTTTTCTAATGGGCTCAACTCTTGATTTCCTCTTTCTCTTTCATAATGCATTAGAAAATGAGAGAAATGACAGACTTAGACGAACAAACTATAAGGAATTAGAGTCCAATGAGGCACGTAGCTTCATAATTTAATTTGAGTTGAAAAAGAAATTGTGTAGTGGAGTGTAAAGGTATATTTTCCATATTTTTCGGATGAGAGATGAATTTATGTTGTATATATTTGTTTCATTTTATATCTTGTGTAGAGAAATTATCATTAACTAATATATATATACTTCTTTACTCTCTCTTTGGGGCATTATGTTACTAGGTGAAAGTATTTTCTGTATTTAATGCAAAATATTTCATTTTTTACAGGGACATTAACATCCGTTACAAATTGGTAAGCTTGTTTCAAGACTTGTATAAAATGTTGTGATATTATAATAAAATTTATTGTTGTATGTTTAAAAGGGCTTGGAGTGTTTCTAGAAATATTGACAGACTAACATTGGACCAAGAAGAACAAATCCTAACGGAGGTTGGACGACGTGTTCAACTTGAAGGATTTACTGATGGACTAGTTCAAGGATTAACAAGTTTTGGCATACGGCTACTAGGTATTAGTTCCATGACATATTTTGATGTATTTGAAGCGCTATAGATGATATGAGAACATATAAGCAATTATATATTACAAGAATTTTAGTAGTGAGCCTTTTAAAAAGTTACATGTTTCCACTCTGCATAACGTAAAGATAGTCAATAATAAAACCTCAACAGCTTTTCTGCGCAATAATTTCACTATCAACAGAGAGATTCTCATCTACTTTAGTTTCAGCAAATCCTTTCGCTTTTTGTAATAGGATAATTTTATAGCTTAAAATCTGGGCTCTCATCTTTTACTGTTTTACTTAGTTTCAAACGAGCCACAATGCGTTTATGTCGTAGTCGACACTTATTTGAAAATTGTAATAATGATAAAGTGAGAGTTGGATTCTTTCGAGATTTTATGACATATATTTTGATACAAAGCAAATTTATATAGAGTAGGTAGAGTGAAAGTCAATATATGTATATTTTAGTATGTAGTGTAACAAATTCAGAGTTTGATTTTGATGTTTACAAGTGGAAAGAATTCTCACTCTGCACTTTTGTCTTGATGTATTAAAACACTATATTTACTTTTCATCATTTATTTCCACATTCTCACTTCAGTTGACTCAACAAAATATTGTTGACTCTCACTTGTTTCATTTCACAATGTGTACATAATGCTAATCAAATTTAGTAGCATGTAATGTATATAGGAAAATGTTATATGTAATTCCTTTTATGTTTACTAATATAAATATGTACTTTTTTGAACAGGTGCTGTTGGAGGCTTAGCTCATCATCCAATTCAAAATGTGATTGATCATGGGGCATCACCAACAAGTGTAATAAGTGGTGTGAGCAAAGGATTAATTGGTGTTGTCACTAGACCTATTGGTGGAGCTGTGGGTCTAATAGCAATGACTGGACAAGGTGTTCTTCGTGGTGCTGGATGGACTATGCAACATCAGGTATATGTTTTTATAAACTCTTTGCATATGTAATGTGATGGTGAAATCAATAATTGAGTTCATCCTGTTAGTTTTTAGGGTAATACAATTAACAGACTGCAATAGCAATTAGTGTGAGCGTCATAATTGAGTTTTTTATTCTTCAGTCTGTGCACACTATATATATATATATATGAAGTTTTCCAAAGTTTGTTACTTAAGTTCCCTTTATGTTTTTTATTGAATTTTCCACTCTAGGCTAAACACAAAGTATTCATTGAAGAAGTTGGGAATTGCTCCAGTTCACTTTTGAAGTATTGTATGCAGTTTAGTTTTTACTATGAGCAAAGTTTAAAATTGAGAGGAGAGGAAAAAATCAGTAAACCATTTGGTGAGTTGCAAGGGAAAATACTACTTGTTATTGATGCTACAGAAGCAACATCTGGAAATGGGAATTTAACTCCTGTCTCATTAGTTCTGACATTAAAGGTAAATTAATAATAAATTGGGTAAAAAGTCATGAAGCTTCAAAGCTCTAAATATTGTTTTTTTTGTAGACACTTTATATTGTGGATGTAACTGGAGACAACGTTCTTTCATCTCATTCCGTCAACAATTTAATTTCTGAGCTTACAATGGATAGAAATATCTTGGCAATTAGGTCAGCTCCAAGAAAAAAACAGGTATTTACTAATCCCTATATAATTCACATGTTAATAAAAAAATTCTAATAACTAATAATATTTTTCTTATAGTCTGACATTTCTTTTGCTGAGCAAAGAGTTTTGGAATTTGTCCATGGTTTTTCATCAGGAACCAATAATCTAGCAGTTGTTGGTGAAGCATCTGAAATTGATTCTATGGCGACTGCTCCTTGTCCTTCTACAGAAGTTGATCCATCACTTGACTCATCATCATTAGCTGTTACTGCTCCATTAGCATCAAGCTCAATGGGAATTTTACCAACTACATCAAGTCCAAATGTTGTCACCGCTACTACTAGTCAAATGGCACCTCTGTCTACTGCTTCTTGTTCTCCAACATTCTATGGTGAATTTCTTGTTGATTCTCATGCCAAATGTGAATTTGTTACTATGCTCAATTGGGCCAAAATGAATCAAAATGAGAAATTCTTTAATATTATTTAGATCTTTAAAAAATTATATATATTTCGTATAGCAAAGAAAATGAAATGTCTTGTGATTCCAGTATTTTATATAAGCATATAGTAATATAGTTTTATCATCATGTATCGAGTCACCTAGAATTGTAATTTATTATTTATATATTGTAGAGAATGTGCAACACACAATATAACTTTGTGTATAAAATGAAAGTGAAAAAATATGCAATCAAAATAAAAAAAAGAAATAATTATATGAACAGTACTACTATAATGTAGACACAACATTATATTTTATTTGCTTCATTGCCCACATTGTTGGTCAGTGAAAATCTTAAACAACAATATATATATATTAGTTATCTGTGATTTGATTTTTTTCCGTCTCAACGAACGTCGTAGACATATTAATATAATAATTGTTAGTTATTACTTTAGTAGCACACAACTTGTTTCTGATATATAATATCTCAGCATTCTAAAAGAGTGATTGTATAATATTTCTTTTTTTTTGTACTCCAAAACCAATATATACGTTTGATACTTAATTTAAATTTTTCTTTCTCAATACAAATATTTATTATCTCTCTCAACTATAGACAGCTCTCGAGATTTATTTTATTACATATTTGTCTACAACATTTTAAAATAATACTATGTAGTTTTTTTGCTCCAGCTATATATCACTTCACTCACAAATAGTAGATACGTTTTAACATACATTTTACACACACAGTACACAGTACAACACTTGTGATATTTAGTCCGAGTTTGTTAGACCAAAATTTTCGATCTTTTTAGAAAGTTTCTTATGGAGAAAGCTTACAATGTAAACTTTATGCGTAGAGTGAAAGTCTCAAAATACCCCTATTAAATATTTGCTACGTTGTCGGAGCTTCTTGATCCTTTTTTGCTAGATCACAAAAAATCTAATGACATTTTATCTTAGCTTTTTTTGAGCTGACATATGAGACGCTCTAAGAATTTAATAAATCTGAATATCATTTTCTAATTAATGGAATGCAAGTTGGAGGAACTCCAGAATCTTGAGTCAAGATGAGTTTCTCAGAAAATAATCGAGTAATTTAAATTAAAGGTTGATTAATGCTAATACAATTAGGATATGTTTACAACACAAAAATATTTCGTGCTCTTTATAAACTTGAATTGAATCAACAGGTGCAAAATAATGTTTCTGACTCACAACAACTTTTCTATGACTGAATGCGTTTGGCATATATATAAGACTGAATGAACATTATAGAGAATTTGACACAGTCTTCTGAAATCTCTTAGTTTCTACTGTTTCAATTGTCCTTAAGAAATGATTTGGATAATCCTAAGACAAGTGAAGATGCTACATTAGATTGTCCAGAATCTGTTGAATAAATTTTTAATTAAATATTTAGCAATTTTGAATCATTTGTGTAGATCATAGTAATTCATATAACTAACCTGTTGAAGAGCGGACACCACGGAAGACTGTTGAAGAAAAATAATATTTTTGCAAGTACATAAATAAATATCGAATTAAGTTAGTGTAACGTTAATTTATTACCTGTGTTCTGAAGAGTTCTTTTCCATTTGTCCTGTGTTGCTTTCATTTTTTGTAGCCATGTATTCTGTAATATATTTAAGCAAAATTATTATATGTAGTACAGTAAATAATATTTTCCAGATTCTAACGTTTCCTGGAATGGAAATTTGCTTCCCTCTGGCTCTGACACCTAATCTATTTTAAGAACTAGACTTTTCAATCTAATATTCTTCTCAACTCTTATACTACAGAGTGAAAGCAGGTGAAAGTGAGTGAGATTGACTTTCTGCAAGTGAAGAGGAGTGAAATTTCAAGTGAAATGTCTGAGCTATTTACGACTTGTTTACGAAAGAAACTAATCCTTAAAAATAGGAAATATAAATACAAACACTTGCTACTCTACATGATATCAAGTCAGAAAAATGACACTTGTTACAGTCTGAAGTATTTTCCAATAAACATTAAATAGTCAAGTCAGCCTTTATTTGCTCATTTTAGCACCATTCGCCTGACGCTTCTTAAGTGAGCTTACAATACGCTACAACTCTACACTGTTTATTGGGTATGATATGAAACTGAAATGTTTCAATTTTCATAAAGTTCTTGGATTCGATCAAAGGTCCATAGTTTATACATCAGTGACACATGCTGCTCAATAGTCTATAAGCCTTTTCAAAAGTTTCCTTTGACTTATCTTTTCATCTTTCATTTGCTTCAAAGTTGATATACATAAATACATAGAGAAAAGGTGAGGTGTACCCAAAGTGCTAGAACATGTTTTGAACTAAATCATCTTAAGAGATCATGTCGCAGTCAGTCGTCCTTAAATGAAATGAAGTCAAGTATCAATATCGAGACTAAGTAGGCATATTTGTACTTTATCATTTCCAGGAAATGATTTCCTATAGAAAAGATGTACCGTAGAACTTGTGATAGTCCAAGTTTTTAACATGGGGTTAAATAAGCCTGGGCTACTATTACAGTAAACGGCATATGTTAATGAGAGAAACTTACCTTGACTTGCTCTGAAGGAGCTTGAAATGTATGAACAGCAATGATTTGTTGAAATCGATTAAGAGAGACGAGAACGAAAGCATAGTCCAATTTAGCAGTTGTATTCTCAGCTTCAACAATATCATGAATAAAAAATCGGTCCAATGAAATTGGTTGACGATAGACAATGTAACGATGATTTGTTTCTAATCCAGGACTTCCTACTGCTCCACTCTTTCCACAAGAAGATGACCAATTTTCTGTTAGTGATGATTTCTGTGGATTTAAAAAATTTGCTACTTTAGAATTGAAATACAACATATTAACATTTAAGCTATACTATTGGACGTTTGCTCTGTCGCTCGTTGTTGAGACACTAATTGACTGTGTCTACTATGATAGATTATTCATATAGAATTTGATACTAATTTCCGTAGCAGAAGAGTGAGGAGATATTATTGATTCTTGTGGTAACTATCCATCACATAATATTATTGATTAAAGAAAGTAGATTAAATGTAACCTTCGTTCGTATGCTATTAGCATAGTGACAAAAGTTTGTCACAAGAAATTCTAACTTGGTCATTTGAAGTTTGCAACATTTGTAACTTTAGTTTCTATCACTCTTCATTTTGTGAATTTTTAACTATGTAAGATGGTGAAAAATGAAAGAATTAAAAAAAATCGTAATGCTAGACTAATTAAAATTTCATATACTGTAAGCCTTCTAATAGACGTCTAGCTTTAATAGTCTTCTTGTATAGGGTAGAAAAAAATTTCTGTCACATATATAGACAAATTATCGCTATAGACAAAATCGACTTCTTTAATTTTCTGTACACTTAACGAAGGACAAGAGTTACTTTCTATTTCTCCATGTAATTCAATAGTGATTATATGTGCTGGTTTCTCTCTCTAACTCATATGAGAAAGTTATCTAATTGTAATCCATACCTTTAGTACATTGCATTGCTATACTATAGCAGCTATATAGTATAGCTTGTATGAAAGAAGTTCACAACTTTTATTTTCTTAATTCAATCAAATAGTACTACACTTCTTGTACTGACTAACTTACAACTTCAATCCGATTTTGTCTACTCATTTGTTACAATCCTTATAGTAATCCTACTATATAGATTGCATGTGTAAAAGTCACGACAGAGAAAAAAGTTACGTCCAAAAAGTCTATTGAGATTGAGGTAGTATATATGGTAAATCTTCTAATAAACGCCTGGCTTTAATTTTGTCTTGTTCTAATGAACTCTGGCTTAAAATATTAGCTAGCATTTTAAATTCTAACGAGGAAATTGCTATCTAAGCCAGAGTCTCCATTAGCCTATAGCATTGGGCACTCAACACAACTTAAAAGAGATTTAAATTCTCCACAGTTTATTACAAGATTTACGGTAAAAGAAATGTTTGAGATCTAAATCATTTTTTTTACCTTTTTACTCAGTCCCTTCTTACGTCTAGTGATAAGAAGCATGTCATCAAATAATATGACATAAGTTTCACTTGGTTTCCCTGTGTCCCAAAGTTGAAGAAGACCTTCATAAATGATTTGTCGACGAGGTGACACTACAAGAGAGTCACAAGGTTGTCGTGACAGAGCTACACGAAGAAACTCTGGCACAAATACCTACGTGTGGCAAGGAGAAAAGAAAGAATGTAATTTAATCAGTGTAGGCAGCACAACTTTCTTGACCTTTTTATAGAAACTTAATTAATGAAGACTTTTCTTTCGAATCTATACTTATTAGAGTTTAGAATTGAAAAAAAAATATATTTCTTATTGACATTTCTATACCTTAGGTTCCATTTCTGCAAAAGTTGGCCAAATGATATTTCTTTGGATTTCCAATAGTCTCTCAAAGTTTTTGAGCCATCTCATCTTGTCATCTAGTTCACCTGTTGAGTAATAAGAAAAAATTTTAGAAACAAATTCACTGATCATATAGCATAAAACTTGTAATAGACACTGTGGTTTTTAACATGGGGTTAAATGGAAGACTCAGTTAGACTATTATTACAAGTTTTTATATAGTACTATGAAGTCTTACGAATAGAATTTTCTTGAATTTCCAGAATTTGTGAAATGAGTTCCTTTTCCTGTGGCTCATTAGTTCGACACTGAATATCCTTGAGTATTAACGGAACTTTCATTATATGTTGAACTGGTGAAACGAGGAGGTCTGTTAGTTGAAGTTTTTTGCATCTTGGGTCTCGCATACAAAGCTATATAAAGAAAAAAAACAAGTGTTCATTATAATTTTAAACAAGTCGTAATTTGAGTTCTATTGGAATATAAAAAGACTTTCTTTTCTACCTGTCGTGTCATAAATCTAGATATAAACTAAGCCTATGGTTATAGTATAGAATATCAAAAGGAACACCTCGTATCTTTATCCTTAGCAAGGAAACGTTGTCAGCAATCATAAATATGTTAAACGCCTAACTTTGTAAACTCTGCTTGAACTGGAAATATATTTCTTTCCAATGGAATTCTGGAGATTTTTAAACTAAAATATCATTCTCCAATTTTTATGATGAGTCTCAATTAGAAAAATTTACTCTATGACTAAATAGTGCTTAGATTAAATGACTTTTTAAATAAATGTTTTTCCGACAGTTTAATTAAATTAATTAGGAATTTTTAAAGAGTTTGAAATTTTTTTTTTGATCCACAGCTCAGGCTTAGAGATCTCATAAAATAATGATGGTAAAATAAATTAAAACTTCAACCCTTTACCGGGCAATTGAATTGAGTTTTTTATAGAAACGGAATCTTTTCTCCTAGCACAATCTCCTATTAGCATACTCATTAGAAATTTATGAACACGGTTTCTTCATTTTTGGGTTGTTCACAAGGCCAATGTAATATAGGAAAAGTGAACGAGGCCTCAGTATAGAGAAACCCAATTTTATTAATGAAAGACTAAAACAAGCGACGTTTCCAACCGACAATTTTTAGCTTACATATTAGCCGACTTGTTTTCTGACGCCATCACCATTTAATTCTTGTCGCTAGCCGAACTAAATAAAAAAAGTTTAGAAACTTTCTTTTGTTTTTCTTAATTCTCATTAGGATTTTTTTGCAAAAGTTTATCATAAAGGTTGAAGGTAGGTTTTAAGTTTGTTTCTATTAAAAATAAAAGAATGTTTTGACATTTTTTGCGATCAAAAAGATTAATTTTGTTTACTGTTTTTCTGTCTATTTGATAACAGCTTTGTCCTTTGCCAATTCTTTCAATAATATAATCAAGACATTATTATTATTCAAATCATAAAACGTTGCAGGTAATTGTTTCGAGTCTATTTCTATTAAATATATGACATTTATAATAAAACAAAAAAAGTGTTGATGTTGATTGATTTTTTTTAATATTGACAGACTTCTTACAATAATTTAAAAAATGTCAAACAACAGTGGTAAAAGTGGTAATGAATCTGATACTACCACTGAAGAGCTTTTTGTTAATGGAAGTGAAACAACAAATGCAGTGAGACTGATTCCGAAAGGAGAGAAGATGGATAACAGTAGTACTGCTGAATTGGAAACTCAAGAACTGGATGATTCAGACAACGAGCAAGATCTTCCGCTTGATGAAAATCAAACAACAAGTAATGCAGTAGTCAATAAGAGTAATGTAGCAAGAATGACTCTTAAATGTCCAAAAGGAAAAATTATGGACAAAAACAAAAATAGTACAGCTAATTCTGAACCTCAAGGAATGGATGATTCACGAAATAATCAACGACTATCTGAACCTCAATTTCGAGATCGGGAACAAGTTTTAATCCATATTGTTGACCAGAGTTCCGGAGCTTCAATGGGTTTCAGACTCAAGAAAACTTATAATTTCAAAAAAATGATGGACATGTTTTGTACTAGACTTGTAGGTTTTTTAATTACTTTAAAACACGCTCATTAATTTATAAAATTGTGTAACTTTATTGATTTTTAGAAAATTAGAAAAGGTGGTGTACGGTTTGTGCTTAATGGTCGTCATATTTCCGAAACTAGTACTCCTGCTGAATTACATATGGAAGATCATGAAACTATTGAAGTTTATGGAAAAGTTGATGGAGGACAATAATTCTTTACAAGATCTTTTATTATATTTAATTTTCTCTCAGTTTATCACATTATTATTATTATATATTTAATTGTCTCTCAGTTTATCACATTATTATTATTATATATTTAATTGTCTCTCAGTTTATCACATTATTAGTATTATACCCCAGTTATTGTTTATCTCACTTGTAAAAATATTTAGTAGTTCAAGACTTTCAACTTCAAAATGATTCTTACATTTATGATTTATATTATATAGTGTAGTACTTTGCCTCATTTGGCATAATTAATGAGTTTATACAATTTATGTAGTAGTTTTTTTCAAGCTTTACAGCTCTGTCAGTTATCGATACATACAAGGCGAAAAGATATTATGATATATAGAAACCTCAATGTGCCTCTGTACAATTATACTTGACATTAAATGTAATATTGTCATTAAAAGATTTAGAAAAACGCATTATTATTTGGGATTTTTTGCACAAAAAATCTGTCTGAAATTTTCAAAAAAGTTAGTTCCAGAATTTTACTCGGTACGAATCACACTAATTCAACAAACATGATTCTCTCGAAATTAGATTTGCATATTTTTTATGAGTTGACAACATTTCCCTGTTCGTCTAGAGTGACAAGTGTTTGATCTCGACTCATATTCAAAAGAGAAATTCTCTGTGTACTAATGAGGGAGCTCTAGAAGTGTAAGAGGAATTTCTTCTCTCTCAAATAATGCTGCATTATTCTTTGGATTTATATTACAAAAGAAAAAGTGGGACACACTCCTCTATATGTAAATAACAATATTACATAATAATCCTATAGTGAGTTTTTTGTTTTTCGAGTACAACATTTGTCACCTAGAAAAAAAGCTCTTCTTCCGTCATCTACAAGTTGTTGGCATGTTTATATCATATGCACTGTACAACTCAACTTACTGAATTGAGTAAATTGCTTTTTCCAGAATTGAACTCTTTGAAGAAAAAAGTGTTGAGAAACCCAACAAACAGTGAATAGTGGCTTATAGGCTTCATGACTTTTTTTTTACCAATGTAGCAGCATGAGACTAAAGCTTCTTAACTGAGCCATTGGCC
>VCNE01008516.1:0-12702 GCA_009869805.1 Oncopodura yosiiana
AGTTGTCACAATGAGTTTCAAGAGTCGTATCTACAGACGCTCAGGAATTTTACAAGAAACTGACAAAGAAAGATTACTACTGTGTTATCAAACAAATCAAGCTGTAGTTAGTGGCAGGTATGTTTATTACTAAAAGTTCAAAGAAAAGTTTTATTAGAAATATTTTATAAGAAATATATAAGATGATTATATGTATTTTGTTATGAAATAGATTCCCGTTAACGAGAGAATTGGCTCTTGAGCTTGCTGCTTTGATGGCACAAGTAAGATCATTATATATAGCATATTATTCAATCATCGTATACTAACGATTGCAATTGTTGTTGTGATTTCTTATTTTAGATCGATGGAGGAGATTACAAACCAGAGAAAGGTCGAGGAAGTGGTGGTGGTTCACAAACTACAGTTCAAGCACTAGAGAAATATTATCCTAGTCGATATCGTGACAACTTGTCTGCAGAAGAGTATAAGAGTCTCTGTGATGGTCTAGTTGAAAAATGGACTTTTCTCAAAGGGAAAAATACGTTAGATTGTGTCCGAATTTATTTGACTTGTACTAGGAAATGGCCTCTATTTGGTGCTGCTTTAATTTCCAGTGAATGTAATAGAGACACTCATCATTGATATATATTGTTATACATTTTTATTCTAACCTATATGTTTATATGGTAAAATTTTAGATTCGAGGAACTCATATTATAGAAGATGGGACAAATGTATTTGCTGCTGTTTGTGAAGATGGCATTTCTATATTGGACTCGACTACTCTTCAACAAATTGCTCGATATAGTTACACTTCTGTACAAACTTTTGGTGGAGCTTTAGATGATCATTTTATGCTAGTTGTTGATGATGCTGGAAAGAAACGACGGCTACTATTTGGTGGAATGTCGAAACATAAAGTATGATATTAATAAAAAAGAATTTACTTGTGTAAAATGGAATTGATGATTTATTTTGGATTTCTTTTTATTTAGGTTTTAGAAATGACAAGACTCGTTGCTGACTATATTAACTCTTGCTTTCAAAATAGCATTTATGGACCACCTTCTTCTCAACTGACAGTGAGTTCTACTACACTAACAAGACAAAATTCACTTAAAACTGTCAGTCGTTTCAATTCCACAACTCTTCCACCACCAACTCCAAGATTAGAACGAAAGCTAATGGGTAACTAAAACTATAAATGCTTTAATTTATGAATTGGTTTAATAAATTTTTGTTAATTATACTCAATAGGCAGAGGAGGTGGAGTAACAGATAGCATTGCATCATCAACAACATCATTAATGAATCCAATTCAACGCTGTGATTCTTATCGTTCTTCACAGCGAACATGACAATTAGAGAAAACGCCAAAATTCCAACGAAAGGCGTACACTAGCTCAGAAGATGAAGAAAAATAAATATTACTATTCAACATTATAAAACACATTGTAATTAAATTATATAGTTTTTGAATACTCGTGTTTACTTAAGAAAACTTAAATAGGATAAATATATATACTTATTGTATTAAGAAGCTTAAAAAATGTAATAAAACTTTTACTCTTTATGAAGAATATAATAAACGGTATTTTCGTCTAGAAACCTATCTCCGCTGTTTTTTGTATAATATTTAAACTATATAGAGTACTAGTGCATAGTATCAGATTAAAATTAAAAGACCGATTTATGCTAAAGTAGTTTTATATATGAGAAGAGAAAAAATCCCTATAAAATGTATATTATATGTGATCGTGACGCTAATAAGAAAAATGTCTTGAGCCTTACAAACAGAAATTGCAGTTATTTGAACATATAGTAATCTAGCCCGTGACAATATATGACTTTATTAATTATAAATTGTATACTTAATTTATTCTCTAGTCATATATAACACTTATTGCTCTTCTTCAGTATATATGTAAATGATTTGTACAAAAATTAAGATTGTGTGATCTCTTTTATATATATAAGCTCAGTGTATTATGTTATATTAAATTTTCTCTCTGTTATTATATTAAGTTATGATGACTTTTAAGGTTGTATTTTATATAAGTACTAAGTTGGTTATTATCATCCAATCGTACTTCTCTTTAATAAACACAGTCAAAAATAAAACGCCCACAGTCTGATATAATTTTTTGCCAAAAAATCACATATAAAGGTGTGTTTTGTGTTCTAGTCTCTAAATCAAATGTACTAATACTATAATATATCTTAACCAACGAAAAATATAAAAGGGAGGAGAGAGTATACAAATAAATAAAATTTTTGGCTAATTTTACAAATGGTTTTGTNCTTAACCAACGAAAAATATAAAAGGGAGGAGAGAGTATACAAATAAATAAAATTTTTGGCTAATTTTACAAATGGTTTTGTACTCTTTTATTTGTTTTTTTTGCATATATATACAACAACACACATGCATCCATTTACATTTTACTATATTTCTTGTGATGTATGATTAATTCATTCTAGTCAGTAAATAGAAAGCAATATTTCATTTCAAGCATAACAGACACACACACAAATTCTCATTCTCTACAGCCTTTCATGTTTCTCTCTCTGTGGCGTGATGATGATTTCAGGTTATTTTTGGTCTAATTAATAAATTCATAAATTAACTAGTTACTTTGTCAGAAAGAGAATAGAAGAAGAGAGAGAAGAGCAAATGAGTGAAAGTAGCTCAGAGAGTAAAGCTATAGATATATTATACAACATTTGTGTATTTTATTAATTGACACACAATGAGTTGAGAGTGCCGTTGGCTCTGTGTGTGTGTATGCTAGCAAATGTGAATGCAAGTTTCCTCTCTTTGTAGACTCAGAGAGAGAGAGAGAAAAGAGGCATTATAAATAGTGTAGAGAGATAGTGAGTACTAATTTATTACAACTTCTTCTTTACTAGTGTTGTTGTATATGTACAATCATAGACGGATGTTCTCATTTATATAAATCTAGCATTCAATCCATTAGCAAATGTATAAAGTGAGTGACCCACTTTGTGAATAAAATACTAAATTGATGATACGATGACTGCAATAGCAATAATAGTTCAGGTTTACCTATTTCTAGCAACTAATTAGAGTAAAGTAACAAATAAATACTAAATGACGCTTCCTCATTTATGACACTAATAAAGAAAAAAGTTTTGATTTATAATTTTAGATTATATGGATTCTTTTGACTTTTCTTTTCAAATTGGCTGATCACTATACTATTTAGGCTAAGAGTATACAATGAGTCATAATTGTCTGATGAAATAAACCTTGTGTTGTAGTAATACAATAGAGTGAAATCTGTTTATAACAGTTAATAGTCCGACAACTTCTATCAAGCAGAGTCTGTCTATACAGCACATAATCGTTAGAGAGAACTTCCTTGGATATCTATATATAGTTTTTACTTGCAATTATTACTTCTGGGTAGCTGGAGCTATCAAAAATTTGAATTAGACTTTAAATATACATTGCACTTTATTTTTCCAGAATAAATCTCTTTAAAATTGGTTGGAAATATATTGCTATAGACAAAATATCGTTATAAAAAGGATTGACACAACGTAAATAGCCTTTAAGCTATAAGATAATTGAACTTTGTCATTACAGTATAGAAAAATTCTACTGTGTGTGCATTGTATTCATGCTTGAACGATGAAAACCATTATTATAATCCAGTCATTGTTTGCATAGAAAGCTTGGCATTGTATTATAAACTATGAGAAAGGATATCAGATGAGCATTTAATGTGGTAGAGAGAGAACAGTGTATTTCAATTCACTAATGTGCGTGTGTGCTATGGTCGACAAGAGAGAGAAAGCTGCTGGAAAGTTTGTGCGTCATCAAAACTTTTCCTCCTTCCGCGTGTATGTTAGTAAAGATATATATGCCATAAAAAAGTTGAAATGCTAAAAATAGTCTTAGAATTTAGCACAAAAGGACTTGGTATATTGACTACGCCTCACGCACACACTATTCTTTTCTGCCCATCCTTATTAGAACAAAACACTAGGTATAAAATAATATATGGTGTTCACCTTCTTATTATT
This sequence comes from Oncopodura yosiiana, assembly GCA_009869805.1. Taxonomy (NCBI): domain Eukaryota; kingdom Metazoa; phylum Arthropoda; class Collembola; order Entomobryomorpha; family Oncopoduridae; genus Oncopodura; species Oncopodura yosiiana. The sequence continues at coordinate 4,033 of VCNE01008516.1, forward strand.
ATACAGGTACATAAGCTTTTATATTTGGTCTAAGATTTAAGTTGGAGATAGTATAGTTTTTTTAGAGTAACATGGAAAAGGTAGAAATCAAAGAGCCGGAAAGTATACATAAAGTTTTACGTGCTGCTTTTCTTTCTATCTACATAATAATTATAATGTTTTGCCAAGCTAAGCCAATCGTCACTAGCAGGAACATGAGAAATGTGTATAAAATTTAGGTCGTGACATTGACCTTTTCACTTTTTATTCTTCTGATGGATTTTGAATGAGCTTTTAATTTGAGGCAAAGCAGGAAGGAAATTTTGTGGTGAAACGAATGCATGCAAAAGGAAGAAGGGAAAAGTAAAAACGAAATTCAGATTCACTGTTCCAGATTTTTAATGCTAATAACATGAGAAAATATTTAAAAGTAACTTAAAACTACGGCTGGTGGAATGAATATGTTACAAATATACACAATTTATTATTTAATTACTTTTATATATGTTTTTGAATAAATATTACAAAATTGAAATAACTCCATATATACAGATCAGACAATTCAAAACCGACGTTTAAACAATAGTTATTTTCTCATATTTGCACTACTTCTTAGAATTATTTTCTTTTCTCTGAGATGCTTCTGTAGCTGATTGAAGTCTTTGAATGCGTAACCACAATACTCACATTTGTATAGTTTTTCTCCAGTGTGAATTCTTTCATGTAATTTAAGATAACTAGAATCACTGCATTGGTAGTCACAATAAGAACACTTGCACGGTTTGTCTCCAGTATGAGTTCTTACATGTATCTGTAAAGTAGCTGAGCGGTTACTTGCGTACTCACATTGTACATTTAAATAGCTTTTCTCCTGTATGAGTTAGAAGGTGTCTTTTAAGTGCATTAGAGCGACCACTCTTGTAGTCACAATATGGACATATGAATGGCTTTTCTCCAGTATGAGTTTTAAGATGATCGTGTAAATTATTTGATCTCTTAGATACGTAGTTACAATAAGAACATTTGAATGGCTTCTCTTCGTTGTGGATTTTTTAATGTGACCCGAGAGAAGTATAAGAATTACATCGAAAATCACAATAAGAAAATTTATGGGGTTTCTCTCCTGTATGAATTCTTTTATGGGTTACCAACCGATGTAGTTTTCCAGCTGTGTAATCACAAAAAGTACATTTGAATAGCTTTTCGCCTGTGTGAGTTTTAAGATGTTCTTTCAAATTTGAAGACTGAGTGCAAGAGTAATTACAATATGTACATTTGTGTACTTTTTCTTTAGTATGAGTTCTAAGATGCGTCTTCAAACCAGCTCCATCGTTACTAGTGTAATCACAATAAGAACACTTAAATGGCTTCTCTTTAGTGTGCGTCCTGAAGTGAATTTCCAAGCGATCTGATCTGGTAGTTTTGTAGTCACAATTTGAGCATTTGAATGATTTTTCACCCGTGTGAATACCTACGTGAGTGTTGAGAGCACTTTTCTGAATGGTTGAGTATTCACAATAAGTACACTTAAATGGTTTTTCTTTAGTGTGAGTCTTAAGATGAATATTTAAAGTGTTTGATAGAATACAAGTATAATCACAATAACTACATTTGAATGGCTTTTCTCTAGTGTGAGTTTTGATATGTGTCTTGAGATTACTTAAATATTTAGATGTATATTCACAATATGAACAGTTGAAATATTTTTCTGATGTAAAAATTTCTTGATTTGATTTATTTGTTGGCCTTTGCTGCTTGCCTTTTGAAAGTTTTGTTCGTTTATTTGCGGTTTCATTTGATATGCTGCTTTCAGTTGTGATTACTGAACTTTCCATTTTAAAATTCTTTTGCTTTGATGATTTAAACATGTATGGAAATACTATAAGTGTCTCAATTTATTATTACTGTTTCTTACTGATAAACTTAAGATAACAAACGAAAAAAATATGAACTTCAAAAACTATAAATTTTAGACTCAATAATACAGTTCAAATTGAGATAAATAAAATTGTAGTGGTACTTCTTCGACTAATGATAGTTGAATATTTCTGACTTCAAGAAGTATCTGAGGGTTTAAAGTTTAAAACAAGAACTTCATTATTTTATTATTTCAGTTTATGTATTTATTTTGCATTGTACATTTGTAACACTCTCGCCTTCTGCACTTAATAATTTAATAATGACCGTTAACAACTTATTGATGATCCAAGGGTATAAGACGAGGTGCACAATAACTAATTGATGAAATAATAAATTATTATGATGATGTGATGATTGTAATGATGATTGCAGGTTCTTTCAAGTAAAATGGTCTTCTCTCCCAACACATAAACACAATATATAATTTTGATATTCACAATGATTTCTAATAATTTAATTTCAATATATATACGATTTCACATTATAGAATAGGAACTAGTACTAGATAATTTAGATTTATATTTATATAATACAAAGAACAATAATGTTGACGACTCGACGGCTGAGAGAAGACGGCGAGAGATTTCTTCTTCTTCTTCTTTCGGTGATGATTGGAGAGAAAGAGAGAGAGAGAGTCATTCAACCTTTGAGATTTCTTAAGCTGGCTCTTATGAGTGAAACTCCGAGTTCCACTCATCTATTAACCTTGATGGGACTGCTATTTCCATTTCTAAGAGGTTGTATGTAGTGAGCTAGAAGATATAATATATTAGTGGAACTACAAGTTCCATTGCATACTATAATAATAACAATAATACACACATTGACATTTCATCTTACATATCTCAAAACATTATTTATACATATATATAATAATTATATAATAATAATAATATAATATAAAGTGTGACACTGCTCACTACACATTGCTACTTACAAGAAATTCGAGTCCTTCATTCATTATATTATAATTTTATAAGCTTATTTTTCTATACTTTACAACGCCTTGCAGCTATGAACCATTTTTCAGATTCATGCACAAAAATATGATAAGAAACATTTTTTCAATATGTTGAATGCTATCATTTATGGATGTTGAAAAAAATAATTCTTGAACTTTTAAACCAAACTAAAAATAAGGACAACATGCTGTGAAAACATTTGGATTATCAAGCTGACTTTGCCAGATGTATTTTGCTTTACAATCCTTTATGTACACATTGTTTTATGACATGATTGCTTACGAAGTTCTTAAAAATAAATAAGTTCACAACCATATTTAACAAAAAAACATTTTTTCATATAAAGACCTTTTCATTTATACGACTCAGCTAAATTCATTCTATATGTATAATTAACACTGTCTCTAAAGCTCTCAAGTTTGCTTTAGCTTTAACAAGTAATCGTCATCTGTCATATACACTTTTTGATACTGTAGGCGTCTTTTATTTTAGCTTCAGAGTAAAATGATGAAATGCGTAGGAATGCTACAGATGAAAATGAAAGATTTGATTTCTAGTCACAGTCAACTTCATCATTCATTTATCTTAAATGGCAAGCTCTTTGCTATATATTTATATAACCCTTTAGACAGCATTATCTTTCTGCTATTCTATTACACAATGTAGTTTAAATTAACTAAGCAAAGCCATTAAGTATCACTTATCTCTTATTTTGCTGGTGCTCATCAACAAAAACTGAATAGTAGACTCCTTCTTTACTGTATTACGTTATATACCCATTAATCTACATTCTTAGCTGGTTTCATTTTCTTAAAATGCACCAGAGTCTTTACCTTTTGTATTTTGCTCTGGTGTTCCAGTTTTCATCTGTCATCTACTATAAGAGACAAATGGGCTACCTTCATGTACCATTTCCATTCTTTGCTTCTTACGACAGAGAGAGAGAGAGAGAGAAAAGGAGCTATTATTTAATCCAAAAGAGACGACATGATATTTCCATTATTTTATACGAGGATAACTAAAAGCTTGTATATCAAAATGCTTTGGGGGTAGACTTATGTATTACACTTACTCACTCTATTAGTATACTTCAAAGAACAGGAAGCTGTACAAAGATTGGATTCCATAAGAAGCCAAAGAAAAAGAGTGTTGGTGGTACTTAAGTCATAGAGCAGTTAGTGCAGCTTACGCTTTCTAACAGTAGAGAAAGAAGAGAGAGAGAGAAAAGAAAAAGAGACGACTATAAACTCTAAATATTCTACGAAGATAGAGATCAGAAAGCCAACTGTGTATCTTGTGATCGTGTCTCCTTCTCTTCTCAATTTCACAGACTTGTACTCTAGGGAAAGCAGCAGTAGTAGTAGAGAGAAAGTAGAAAGCTACTGAAAGATGCAGTAGTAGCAGAAAGAGAAGGTATGTAGAAAACGTCTTGTGACTAGAATAATAAATACCTCATCGTTTCATACTATAATGTGAGTCCTTGCAATAATTAATGATACTGTTTTTGTCATGTATATATTGTCTGTCTTTGACCTGAAAAATCAATCGATAAAAAGAAAAGTTTTTTAAATAATTTTATTATGTGGAGACCATCTAAAAGATTTGAATAACACTTCAAGTATACCAATATTTTATCAAAGGGCGTCGAAGTGTACAAAATGCTATTTACCTAAAAATAGAACAAGACAGCACTGAAAATTAATTACAAATGTTGATTTTGATGCGACTAACTTCATCTCAGGTCTCTGTCCTTAAAATATTTGCTCAAATGTGTAGTTTTTCTAAATACTTAAATAAATATGCCAACTATCTACACAACTAGGTATCCAAAAACGTCAAATTTTTGCAAAAAATAATTTGAGTCGGCGTTGAACTTCAATTATATTGGAATCTTGAACTTTAGATTTAGAAACGTTTTTGACCCTGAAAAAGTGTCTACTTTGGAGAAATCTCTTAGGCTAACTTAGTTGTTTGCTTTCTGTTTGGGATAAAATTAGTGCTATCAAAAGTGGCGTTTGTAATTAAACGTAACTCATTAGGTGACTGGACTTCAGACACAACAATTTTATTATCAACCGATGGCCTAACTTAACAAAATTTCTTTTGCCCAAAATATATTCATTTTCTTAAAGAAAGATAAAAGATCAAAAAAAATAAAAATTCTAAAAAGAACCGCATCAATTTTAATCAAAACATTTGCAGTCTACGTTAGCATTTTCTTGCAACAACAACAGAATACCACAAACATTTCCCATTTCACTCTCAACTTTCTAACCCTAAACAATTGCCATTTGTACTAATTAATTACTCAATTTCACTTCAAATACAGATGCAACTTTATTCTACTTTGCTTCACTTACTTAGATCGCATTTGAACTCTTTAGGGTCTTTTCTTATGATCGAAAAGAGTTCTTCTATTTCTTATTCCTTTCCTACTATAAATTGGCTTTCTCTTACTATTTCACTCTTTTGCATCCATTTTATTTTTAGATTACTATATATATACATATATACATAGAAAGAGTTAGTAGAGAATTGGGTATTTACCCTCAGCAGACACAACTTTTTCTCTAGATATAAATCCTACTCTTGTGTGGTTATAAACCCTAAGGTCTTCTGACTTGTTTTATTTATGTTTCCTCATATACACTTGCGGTTTGTACTCACAGGCCTACATCTTCTTCGTCTATATGTATATAGATATGGAGTTAGTAAGTAACAAAGAAATGCTGAGATAAGTGCGAAAAATACTTTGTTCATGAGGGTGTAGTAAAAATGTTTCAAGCAGAGTAAAAGTAGCAAGCAACAGCATTCATGCTTTCTTCTTCTTTCCTAAAGCTTAATCTTATCAAGATATTTGGATCTACTAACGAAGAGAGTCTCACGTTTTTTTAGCTCAAGTTTTTTCTTAGAGTTAAAAAAAGAACACAAAATCTAGATTCAGATTCTAGAATAGCATACTTATGTATCGCTAGTTTTCAAATTTTTTTAGTTTTAAGAGATATTCACCATGAAAAAAATAATAAACGACTGAGCTGAACTTTATTTAAGTTTAGACACATAAATCGGATTAGAAAACATGAGACTACCTGTCTAAGCTAAAAACTGTGGAAAATCGTAGAATGTAGTACTTTCACCACTTTCTCTCTCTAAGACTCTTTTGCCAAGAAAAGTAAATGCAACTCTTCCATTTACAACTCTGTGTATGAGCATAAAGTAGAAAATGTAATCAATAAAACATAGAATGTAGTACTTTCACCACTTTCTCTCTCTAAGACTCTTTTGCCAAGAAAAGTAAATGCAACTCTTCCATTTACAACTCTGTGTATGAGCATAAAGTAGAAAATGTAATCAATAAAACCCTCAACACAAATCAAAGTGTCCTTCTCAATAGTTTCTATTTCCAAAGAAGAAGAATTTCATTTTATACTTTACAAATTCCTAATATAATATACAAAGCTAGAGCGACAAATATAAAATACACATATAGGTATGCAGTTTACGTTTGCTGGTGATGAGAAAAATCTTTTTTATTTGCCTTTTGAGATATTATATATACATTTCTAGCATGTGTTTCTTCTTTTACTTATTTCCGGACAGTTGATTTTATATCTGTGAGCTTATTTGTGTTTTGTTGTAGAAAGAGATTCTATAGTTTAGTATGAAGGTTAAATTTAGCAAACAAAGTCTTTTCTGTAGTACATTTACTATACATGAGTAAGTGGAAATGAGGTCATGTCGTTTTTTTCGCACATGACAAATGGTTCTTTCGTACTGACTCGAATGAATATACAAAAGATTTGGAGACAGAAATACAAAAGCAATTCAAATGTGTATGTGTGTATACAGTGACTTGAAGGGGCTACACAAAATGCTTACCAAGGCCGCAGGATGATAAATCTACACACGATGATACAATATACTTTATATACGAGCTCTTCTTTTCTTTTCTCTTTATAAAATCTAAGTGTTGGTTTACTTTCCTTCCTGCCAAAGTCAAATGTTTAGGTAGGGGGTTTATTGCACTGAAATGCTTCTCGCTTGTTTATACTGCAGAAAAGATTTGCTATTTTCATGGCTATATAGAGTGAGTATATAGTAGAGAGAGATATAGTTGTGATATGTATAGAAAGTTATTTTTAGCTACATTTTGCCCTTGTAGTATTCTTGTTTTGTATTAAATATAAATTTCCTTTTTCATAGTAGTATAAAATGAAGGTCTTTTCTACTCATGACTCAGAGATTTTCACTTTACAACTTAAATGCTCACTACATTTCTCTAAATATACTGCAGTGAAGCAAGGAAAGAGAGTTGATGTTATATAATAGTTTAATAGAGTTGATGCCTTGGCCTTCAAATGGCGACCTCGCAATTTGCCTTTTCTGGCAAAACTAGCCTGAAATAAAGTACAGCATTACGACTCTTATCACAACTCTGTTTCTGATATAGTTAAAATTGTAATCTTTCAAAAATGTTATTTTTTTGTGCATTATGAAATGAGTTTATTTTTAGACTTGATTTTCTAACATTACAGTCATTTTCTCTCTAATCTTCATTAGTAACTATTTTGTACTTTCGTCTGCTACAATATACTAAAAGGCGTCGAGGAATGCAAAATGCAAACTGGTGGATTTGGAGAAAGTAAATGTTTTCACTTTATTGAAATGATAATATGCACGCAACGAATAATTGGCCAACGGTTACAACTACAATGATTTTCTTCACTTGAGGGCACATCGAGTTTGAAGTATACAAGAAAAGTTAATCTATTGTAATTTGTAACTGTTCGTGTTATGAGGTTACAGATGCAACTAAAAATGAAACACTTTCGAATCTGAGCAAAACGCCAAATCTTTTCTAAGTAAATTTGGTACATGAGTGCCTTAAATAATTCCAATGAGCTAAGGATAATTATCATTTTAGAAGAAAGTAAATTAATTCTCCCTACTGTAAATAAATCTAATAACGATAGAATTCGTCCACAAGTCTTATAAAAAATTTCAAACGGCATCCAACTCTAAAAATTTATTAGATAGCCAAAGACAAAATTTATGCAAAACTTTCACCAATGATTGCCAAGAAAAAAGTGCACCCACAAAAACACAAGTCAATATAATTATATATAATTTCGTTTTTATTTCTCATTGGTTGTTGTTTTTTTCGTTATATATATATCGTATATGGGTGATGAATATATATAGATTTTACCATTATACAGTGTTTTATGTTGTTGGTAGATTTATTTTTTTTATATCACAGGCGAAAAAAATACAATTTACAACAATATTCACCATGTAGTATAGTATTTATTTTTACATATTTTTTTTCATTTTATAGTACTGTAAGTATAGTTGTGTTTTTTTCTTCTTCTTCTTGTCAATATTTTTTTCATTGTAGGATTTAACCTTCTTGTTAAACCTTACAAATATAATAAATTCAAAAGTGATAATTCAACTGGTGGTATCATCTATCGCAATCGTATAATAATTTTTTTCTCAGCTATTAAAATTGTTTCCTTGCGCTTTTTATTATTATTAGAGAGAGATAATTCAACAAGAACAGTTGGTTTACATATTTGTTGTTGTGTCTTATATTTTTCGTGGCTGCGTGCTGTATATAATATTTAACATTTTTTAACAGTACTTATACTTACGTTTATACTTGCTTAGATAATAAATGATGCAAGTAAATAATTTTACTTAACTTTATATATATATATCTACTACTTACAATTAGTATTATAATTATGATTGATACACTGTGCAAAAATCTTAGCATCTAAAAGTTACTTCGTGAGTAAATAGTATA
>VCNE01008531.1:0-15310 GCA_009869805.1 Oncopodura yosiiana
TAAATTACATAATTCTTCCATTAGACTTTCAAGCAATATTTTTTGTGAATACTAACGATGTGCCATAATTTTGTTGTGATTAAATTAAAAGTGATTTGATTTGCTTCATCAGTAGCCAAAGAAAAAGTGAAATTTAGAGATTTTTTAAGTGCTTTATATAAAACTTTTTAAAAGAAAAGCATGTTGGACGATAACATTTATTGGATATTGTTTGCTGCTATAGGATTGTGTGTGGTTGTTGCAGCTATTGTTGGAGGTCTTATGTTCATGTCAATGGTTGAAAGGTTTAAACAATGGCTAAATGGAAAGAAGGAAATGTAATGTGTCACTTGTATATTTAATCTACAAGCCGTATATATAATAACTCTGATTAATATAATTTCTACTTTGTAGACGATTGACAAAAGAGGATATAAATTTGAGCCCAACGTTTCATAGACCGGAGCACATGAAAACTTTAATGTCAAGATTTGGTCTAGCAAAAGAAAAGCCACCTGAAGCTACGCAATAATTTTTAAAAGTATATTTTATAACATTATAACTTTTTTTAAGACTCTACCTAAATATAAAATATATGACATATTCAGATAAAATTTTAATAATGACTCTAAGAGTACAAAGATCGCAAAATGTGCTTCATTTTAAAGAAACCTGTATCTGAATGAAATTAAAGAAACTTTATATTACAAGAGTCTCTTTTAACAGAAAATAATAAACCTGTGATAGTGTGACACGTCAATGATATCATATGACTTTTATTAATTGATTAAAAGTAACATGTAGAGTAGCAAAGAGAAGTGCACAGTCATTGTGGACTTTGCTACTGAGCATATTTAACAACAACTATATACATTTTACATCAAGTGATAACTTATAAAAAAAGCTATTATATAGTGATAGTGTACAGTTCTTTCATATCCATATCTATTTTTACTGCTCATATATATCTTGAGAGCATATATTATACTATATAGTCCAGTGGTATATATAAAAATATCTTATGCAACATTTGTATATTCAGTATCATGTGCTTGCCTGTATGTATATATAGTTTCCTAAAGACTAGGATAGAATACAAACAAAAAACAGATTTTGACATTGAAAACCATTATTAATGCATTGCACACACTGAGTCAGCTCATTAATGTTGTCCGGAAAGCAGTTAGTAACAAGAGTACTGTCAGCTTCTGCTGTTGTTGAAACATTTACTAAAGCCACTCAAAGAATTTTAGCAAGTACATTTAGTCTCAAGGTTCAAGGCATTGCACATTCATTCTCAACAACCATGAGTACTAAGGCAGAGTGGTTTAGACATTGTGAGAAGGAAACTACAAATCCTATTTCCGGAGAGGTTAAAGGTGACTATATGCAACTCTAATAATTTATATTCTTTAATGAATGTCTTCTACTCTTATGTAATTAGGCGAAATACCTTCATGGATTGAGGGCAACTTGATCCGAGATGGTCCAGGTCATAGAAATAATAACTACAAGTTATTATTATAGTTATTATAATTATTATTATATCTATGGTTCAGGTGTGTTGAAATTTGGTGACACAACTTACAATCATTTGTTTGATGGACAAGCAGTTTTACATAAATTCAAAATTAGTGGAGGAAAAGTAATATTAGAATAAATTTACATGATATAAATTAATGATATAATGTTTATATGTAAAACAGGCTACGTACCAAAGCAAAATTTTGCAAACGGATACTTACAAGAAGAATACAGAGAAGCAAAGAATTGTCATATCAGAGTTTGGCACTGCAGCTTATCCTGATCCTTGTATGTCACTATTTGACAGATTTAAATCAACATTAACATTTTCAAATGATGAGGATATGACAGATAATGTCAATATCAAGTAGGTGAATAAAATGTATATATATAGTTTCTATAAATTTACACTTTTTTATATTTCTATTAGTGTTGCATTTTATGGAGATCAATTGTATGCTATGACAGAGACTAAATATGCTAGGCGAATTGATCCTGAAACTCTTGACACAATTGGTGACAAAACTCGTATTAGAGTTATCAATACTGCAACTGGTATTAAAACAAGTTTTAAATTACAAAAAAGAACAAACTATATAGTCCTAATGTTTTTAATTTATATAGCTCATCCTCATATTTTACCTGATGGTACAATTCTCAACTTGGGAAGTAATTATCAACATAAAGGTGGTCCTCATACTTGTATTTACAAAGTTCCACCAAATTATGATAGCAAAGGTACTTAACACTGTATGAAATGAAATTACTTTTGCTAAAATTTTACAATGCTATGTAATAGAGTCAAGCTTTGACAACTTTAAATTGATTGCTGCCATTCCTGCAAGATGGAAATTTAACCCAGCATACTATCACTCCTTTGGATTGACAGAGAAATATGCTATATTCATTGAGTCACCATTATGTATGAATGTACCAAAGATTCTTACCTCTAATTTATTGAGACGTTCATTCCGTGATGCTTTGACTTGGTATGGTAATGAAAAGGTACAAAAAAAGATTTATAGCAATAAGTCAATATATATATATAGTATATAACTATAAAAACTATATATTACTATATATATAGACAAGATTTCATGTGATTTCTCTTGAAGATGGAAAACATCATCCAATTGTTTATGAGTCACCAGCAATGTTTACATTTCATCATATTAATGCCTATGAGCAAGATGGACAAATTATAGTTGATGTGGCTGCGTATAATGATGCTAACGTAAGAAATCGAGTAAAAATATTATTGGTAGATTTGTTATATATTAATATCTGTAAATATAATAATAACAGGTCATTGATTCTACTGGCTTTAATAAAATGAAAGACCAAAAGAGTTCTGTTGACGGTGCAACTGCTCGAAGATACATTTTACCATTAAATATTTCATCAGATGCCAAACAAGGTGACAACTTGGTAAAGTTGCCAGAAAGTACAGCAAGTGCAATAATTCGATCAAAAGGTCAACAGACTATTATTATTGATCTAATGCCACAAAATTTAAGTGAGGGATGGATTGAGCTTCCAAGAATTAATTATAAATTCAATACTAAAAATTACAATTACATTTATGGACTAACAACTCCAAAGTCCAAGGTTGTCACAACTGGACTCCCTGACCCGGACATGGTACGTGTAAATCATATCTAATCTTGGTCTTTAATTTATTATCATGTAATTTAATTCTGACAGATTTCCAAGATTGACATAAAAAACAAAAGGGAGATTACATATTTTGCTGGAGACGACGTTATAGTATCAGAGCCGGTATTCGTCGCAAATCCTAATGGCAGTGAGGAAGATGATGGCATAATTTTGGCTACAGTTGTATATCTAGATAAGCCAAATGATGTAAAATTGATTTTTGTTAATGCCAAAGATATGAAAGAAGTAGCTTCAGTTTTATTTACTGCTGCTGGTTGTGTTACATCAACATTTCATGGACAATTTCATGTTAAAGGAGCTAAAGTTCAGATCAACTAAATAATAGAGCTTTCACAATAATTATATTATATAATAATTATTATTATCTACCAATAAAGAAAAGATGACCAAGTCGACATATAATGTCTGTTGAACAAGCCCATTGATTTTCATTATAGCAGTAGCATGTTTGACAATCTCGACCTGGTGGATTAGTTACTGAGTAATACGGTGTGCAATTTCCAGATACATCTATAATGATTCAATATAAAAGTGTATATTAGGAATACGTTCATCGACATTCAAAGTAATTTTATATTACATGACAAAATTGAAGTAGTTTCTACATCATTGGTGAAAGATGTTAGCAAAATAAAACTATATATACAGAGAAAGGTCACCACAAATAAAACTTTCTTGAGCACGCCACAAGATGAATACATGATGATGTACTTTGAAGAAGACACTTTCTAATAGATGTTAAATGATCCAGAGAGCCGATTAGTTATGGCTGCGAACAATTTTTCCACTCCTACTATATGTATATAATATATTGCACCTACTTTTACTTGTGTATATATGTAGCTTGAGACTAAAATTAATGTTTTCTTTCATGTAACCCAACTTTTTATCTACAGTATGTATATATGTACAACATCTTTACACTATGGTAGTATATTATTAGATTTCAAGTGACTAACGAATTGAAAATTAGGTATTTATGCATTCTTTCAATTTCATATATAGTATACAGACTCTGTACTGTAGAGAAGCAAACTGATTTAAAATTATAATTTTGTATATTCAATCTAAAAAGACTCTCTTGTTTTATTTCCCTTCAGCTCAAGTTCACGCATCCTTTCACATGATAATTATCTAATTTTTCTCATGGTCAGATCTATATACAATTTAAACTTTTCTTCTTATTCCAGTTGTATGCACTAATATTTAGCATTGAATTATTTTTCTCTCTACCATATTGTTTTTTCAAGGCATGCAAATAATTCAACACACAAAAAGACATTTGTGAGAAAGCAGACTATAGTAATATGTCTTGAGATTAAGTAGCAAGTATCTTTAGTCTGATTGTGTGAGTCTGTAAAAAGAATTTCTTTTCTTGGCTATATTATATATGCGTATGTCGCATACTTTTATGAGAACTATCACAATGACATTATTACCATCATAAATACACATAATAGGATTTTAATTGCAAATGTTTCCAAACAATCTGTTTGATACGTTTATAAAGAGTCTAGAAGAATTTCTTTCTTAAGCTACACCTGCGACATTTTATTTTGGTAGTGCTATTCGTGTAAACATTTACAATTGTAAAACAAAGTTTTATGGTGGGCTTGAAGCTTTTTTTTAAAGTATAAAATAATGAGCTTACACCAAGTAAACATTGCTCATTAATGGAATACTCTAACTAGGAATCGAACCTAGAACCCTGCACCTTCAAAGAGAATGCTTTATTACTAAACCAAATATAGTTCATCGTTTCTAACATTAGTATCATCGACAAACGTTACTAAAATATTATTTCTGATTGAAGGTAAATATTGTACAACAAGATATAAATAATACTTTCAAAAATTGTACAAATCTTATTACAAAAATTAAACATTAAAGCTCATCTTTGAAAACCAAAAGCTGCAAGTAATCCTTGAATCCCATTTTGCATTTGTCAGACAAATATAATGACTCCTTTTGTTTCACCCTATCTTACTACTTGAAGAAAAGACACCATTTACACACATTATAGACTTAATATCAATGTGAATCTTCCTATAAAATCTTATATATATATATATATATATATATCCCTAATTAGACCAGGCGGTTGACATTGACTTTGAACATAAATTAATCGTTATACATGCGCCACCAAGGCGGCTTAAAATATTAAAGGCTCCATGTCTTTTGAAAGAGTGTATGAAAATTTGTTCTTAGAGACAAATAAACGAAGCAATGTGTAAGTCTAGATGACAAATTGATGCCAACACTTGTTTTCTTTCTCTCTCTCTCTCTGATTCTTCTTGCAGAGTGAAGCATTAGTGCAGCATGATAATGGCATCGCCTATAACAAAATACAGAAAGATTTTTTTGTTAGTGTGTGGCATTCGACACATTTATGAACTTTGTATCATGATGATGGTAAAGAAAAAAGTCTACTGAATGAATTTTTTCTAATTATGGATCTGAGGCACAGTGAGCGTATTCATGCCACATTAACTTTCAAGTGAAGGGAAACTGATCATGTCATGTACTGTCACTTTGAATATGAACTAGTGGAATTGCACCTGCTCAATTTTCTGATCATGCATGTACACTATTATGTATAGTCTTTAAAAGAATAGATAAAAAATGTCAATGCATTTAGGCAATTGTAGCAAAGACTTGTAAACAGATAAGAAGAAGTGAATAGCATCAGTGGAATGAATGTATAGCGGAGTAAAAATTCCTTGTGGTCGTAACGACTAATTTTGATCTTCATTTGTCATTGTCAAACTCCCCATAGCTCTTTTTTTATAAAGTATTAACTAATAAGTACAATCCTATGTAAATATATCAGTCGTTGTAGTTTTTTAGTTAGGTCAAAAACTTCAAAGTCGTTGTTATTTTACTCCCTATTCAATTGTATTTGCTTTCACACATAATAAAGTTGTTTGGTTCTTACTTTATACAGCACGTCTCGTATGTATTTTACATTCTTTCACCTAATCAAAGTCAAATTCCTCACATTGTCTTACTTCAACGTGTTTAATGTCCGTATCAAAAATCTTTCTTACTTTGTCGTCTTTCTAAATTCTCTAACAATTTATTTTCACAAAGTCGCAGCAAGTAGTAACAGCGTCTTTTTCTTAAAGCTTTGGCGTCTTGTACTATTATGTTAAAAAATCTAGTCTACAACTTCTTCTTCCACTTGGAGTGATTAATGTCAGACTTGTTCTTTTCCTTAGTCTACAACTTATTAATCTTTCATTCTGAACAAGAAGTTTGAGAAAGAAAATTTTTAGCAGACGCTCCTAGAGCTATATATGCACTACAAAAGTCCTTGCATATCTTTGAAATGCGTAATAGAATTTAAACTAATATATACTACAAACACACATAGTAAAATTTTATACATTTAAAATGTGACATTTTCACTTGATCATGTCGTCAATAGGGAATTTACACGCAAACATATTTTTTAAAGTTAGATAAACAAGTATAAATTGTACAAAGTGAAAAGTCCTTGTGATGAGTATTTTATGTACAACTCTTTTATTTATTTTGGAAATGTCGATACTTCTTCTAAATTTTTACAAAACGAAGGTCTTTGCCTTGATCAAAATGATAATATGCGTCCTCTAATGCCATGTAATAATAGGTCTCTGACTTTTTCCGTATAATCAGCCGTGTCGGTCGAATTTTTATGCACAACTTTAGTTTAGTAGGAACACGTCATAATTTTCTCTTGTATGAATCAATTGACAATACTACAATGCTTAGAGAGAGAGAGACACACACATTCCTAAATCTAAATATACTATAAACGCCATGAATCCTATGAAAATATGGGCGTTACTTTATACTAAAAGAAAACTGCATTATAAAAATAAAGGTTTAAGTATCTTGATTTTTACATAGTCAAGATAGCACAAATATAGTTATACATATATATAAAGGGAAAGAAAGAGAGACGATGATGTTGATGATGATCAGATATAAAAATAAAACGGTATAAAAAGGCAATAGAACATGAGTAGTTAGTTGTTAGAGATTTATAAAGCTTTCTTCAAGACACTTGAATCTACGGCTATCTTTATCTGTTTCTCTCTCTTGGAGGAGTAGAAAGGCATATATATATATTTAATGTAGAGCAATTTCTTTCATTTCAGTGAGTCTCACATTACCCCACACAACGACCCTTATCTTCATTTTTACAAGTGATTTAATAGTGAAGAGTGAAATTGTGTGTTTAAAAAGTGATATAAAAAGTGTACTAAAAGATTTTTCAGAAATGGTAATATTATTATTCTCAACAAAAAGAAAGTAGTGAGATTTGTAAATTTTGTTTTGTGTTTTATTTCAGGAGGAGAAACTAAAGAGAGAAGCCAAACCATGTAAGGTTTAATACACGTGTGAAACAATAACTTTAGTATAAATTTTATATCTTATATTGAACTTAATTTGTATATAGATTTGGAAAAATTGTTCAAACAATATGACGAGTTAGGATCTGGAGCAGTGACTAGACCTCAGATGAGAACAATAATGGATCAAATTATTCCTGATTTTCAGGAATTTGGTGAACTAGAAGAAATTATGGCTGAGCATGCGAGACGTAAGTTTCTTTCATCAAATTCCAATTATGTAAATTAATACAACTTTTCTTTAACCTTTTCAGCAAACAAATACACCAGCTTAAACACTGCAACTAAACAAATGGAAGTCAAATACCGTAAGCAGTATATATATATAAAGTGATTTCTTTCATAAAATTAAAATCTTTTTCCTCATTTCTTAGTTCAAGATAGCATCGATTTTCCAGCAGCTATGGCCATTTTAATTCTTTTTCTTAAGAGACAACAAAAGAAGACTTATGATTGTTTTTCCGGCCAAGGTCTCATCAGATTCGACAGTCTTCCTCAGTCAAAGCCAATGGTAGATAAATTGGATGCAGCTAAAAAGCGAATGTACTAAAAAGACGCAAAGAATGATTAAAATATTTCTATTTATATAAAATCATTAGATATGCTTCTTCAATTGAAATGTACTGTATATCAAAAAAAAATTATATTCTAAATTTTTCTCTTTTCTTGTTTTGTATTGAATCAAATATATAATCTTACGTTACCCCTATATAAATATTACCATCCAACTACTACAGTAGAGAATGAATGTGATAAGGTATGAATGCTCTATATAGGTAAAGGTAGCTATAATAACTATATATATACTTTTAAGTTAGTTTCACTTCAAGAAATAAAATATGAAACTCTCTTTCTCTCTCTTTCTATGAAATATTTCTTCTTCTTTTTAAAGAAAACTTTTTCTTTTCTCTTCTCATTTCATATGCATCAGTTGTGCTATANAAAACTTTTTCTTTTCTCTTCTCATTTCATATGCATCAGTTGTGCTATAATATGTAAATGGCATTTGACTTGGGCATCTGTCATCATTTTTTCATAGTCAGACATTAGACACGACAGTTGTGTTTTTCTATGACCTTATTATATGTAACTCTCGTCTGACTAAGTAGGTCCACAAAGTGTCAACTAAGGATAAAATATGACATCATTTCTTCCCATTTTCCCATCCTTCTTTCGTCTGCTTTTACAAAAAATGGTTCAATTTCTATATAAGGCAGTTGTTACACAGCACAGACGACCAAGGAGAGTGTCAGGTTATTTGATCCGAGTTTTTAATTGTACACAACAATTAGATTTAGATTCAAATTTTAGAATTGTAGCTTAATCTCTTGCTAGCTTCAAAATTTAAAATTATCAAGTTGAATTTTGAGATCATAAGAGATTTCTGAAACTGACTCTAGATTTTTTTCTGATTTTCATGTACAAAACTCAGACTCAATAACCTGAGACTCTCCTTATAAGAGTAGCTTAATCTGGTGAAAGTAAATACTTGGAGAAAGCTTCCTATATCTAAAAAGGTCTTTCTTGAACAGATAATTTATTGATTAGCAATATATACTTTTCAAAGTTATATACATAGAACAAGTTGATATAATAAACTTCATAAGTCATTTAAGCGTACTTAAACATATTTGAATGATGCAAATGCAATTTTAGCAAACTCCAAAGTCTTTCAGCACAAAATTTAATATGAATAGTTTTTTTATTTCTTGTCATAACTTTCGACTATTGCTCCTAGGCTCTTTTCCCTTCGTTCACATATTATTATAACTCATTATGTCGTCCTTTTCTTGATGATGTATTTACTAAATTCCACACAGGAAATAGCCTCCATTCTATTCATTGTATTCTACACACGCTACTGCGAATGATTTCTCTCTCTTATGGATGCTGCTCTGCACCACATTTCCCAAAGTGGAGTAAGTAGTAACACTAACTTATATTTCCAATCCTCTTTGAGCCCATCACTTTTAGTTCTCTCTACTTCTCTCTAAGTATACCTACTCTAACTTATATAATATGAGTAGCTTTTCTAAATGGAACACATTTATATTGTGGCATCGTAGTTTTGTAAGAGAGAAAAGAGTAAAATACAGTAAGGTAAACATACATAGTAGAATGTGCCTACATATATTTCCTTCACATTCTACTTCCTCTATTTCTCTCTTGCTTTCTAACTAAGTCAGCATCTCTTCTCTTCTCTCCAGAGTTTATGTTGTAGTAGCATCATCATTGTATTAGAATCTTGTGTAAGTATATAATGGTGGTAAAAGTCATCTATCGATCGATCCTTTTTCCATAGTTGTGACCTGGTCTCTTTATGTTGCCGGTGAATGTTGTGTAACCTGGCTAGAGAGAAAAAAAAGATCGTCAAAGGCAAAACGAAGCTGAAGAGAAGAAGAAGAGAGATAAAGTTGGAGAAGACTAACAGGAGCTGGAAAAGAAGAAAATCTCTGGAGAAAATCCCAAGCGGGAGAGTGAAAAGTGCTCATTTCTATATATTCTACATAGGGCAGTAGTGATAATACTTTTACTACTGTATTGTTTCTCTTTGATTCCTTTTTCACTTCTAACTACTACACAGGATTATTATAATAATACTTATATAAAAGCTATATAGATACATATATAATAACGTAACTTTATATATACACACTGGATTTATTATTAGATATATATATATAGTAAAGTTCAAAGGAAAAAGTTTTTGCATTCAACAACATCATCAGAATGTTGTTTTGAAAGTCAAAGATGAAACAAAAGCTTGGGACTTGTAATGTAATTATAAATTGTCTATTTATTCTACTCTCTATTTCTCTTTTCTATTATCACTCAACTCTCATCTTTTTGACCTATACATACCTCTAGGTATAGAGATTTGATATTTATAATTAATTTTTGACATAATGTTTTTTCATCAGACGACGACTCTGATAATCTCTATGTGTTTTGTGTCATTTTGTGTGCAAACTTGAGACATTTTGCATCGTGCCCCTTTCGTCTTGTTGTCATTATTATTGTATATAGTGTCAACAATAAATCATTTTTAAATTTTGGATTTTTGTCTCTCAACTGCACCACTATTGAAAAAAACGATAATTTTGTGATCAAGTGATTTATTAGTAGTCTTATGAATTTTTATATTAGTTGTGCCTGTTGAAATCTATAACTCTCCTTTTTGGAAACTCTCACACGTAATATTTTGAAATTCAAACAAGTGAAATGTAGTTTTGTAGTAATAATATTTTGTTCTCTCATTTTTTGTCAATACCTTTATTGAAAACTCAAGCAACACTGTGACCTACTATTATTCAATTTTGTATAAGTGCTACCTGCCTGTTGTTGACGTCTTAGCCTAATTTTTTATATACTATAAATGTATATTAAAATGTATAATTGATTATTATATAATTATTTCCACTATATATATATATATCTGTTATATAATGATTCGTGGAGTAGGCCGAGGGTTCATTTCAGGCTAGTAATGAAGATATAAACTTGTATGAATTTAACTTGATTATTTTTCTTTTCCTTTATTCACCGGTAATTAATCCTTATCATATATGTATAAATATCATGTAATTATATAATTAGCGGTAGATTTCGTCTTATCAACAAAGCGATTTAAATTTATAACATTAATAAGCAATAATTAGTGGTCTTCTAAATATATGCAAGAAGTCATTTTGGATTCTTTGTTGTAGTACATTCATAATGACATTATGCATTTTTACATAAATATAAGCAAAATCGAATGCATTCATTTACCGGTGAATAAATTAAAAGAAAAAATAATCCTGGATTTTAGTTCTAACTTCTAACGACTAATGAATTCATATGAATATAGGTTATGCTGGCGTTTTCTTATTACTCTGCTTTGCTCTTTCAGTCCTGGTTGGTATCTTGAGATAATTCATTTATTATTTACATCACAATACTATACTTCAACAAGTGTCTCTTTCAAAAGAATATTTAATTTCTTTTCACAACAGGTATGTTGTTGTTGCTGGTGTAATAGGATATTCAAACGTTGTCGTCGACGGAGAAGTTTAGATGATGAAGACTCTGATTTCACCGACCTTCATCATGATAGCCCCAAATTTTTAAAACTACTTGCTCAAAAAGAAAATCAAAGAAGAAAATCAAGTGTTGGACTAGTCGTCTATCAACAAAAACAACAACCAACTGTAATTCATCAAGATCCTATAATACTTCCAATCGCAACAAATAATAGAAATATTACATCACTCATTAATACTAGCCCACCAATTAAAGAAGAATTATTTGTCATTAATACTAGTCCACCAATTAAAGAATTTGGCTCAAGTTGTCCATCAAGTCCTATTTTATCACCAGTACTAACATCACCAAGCCATTCACTATCTGTAACACATAATGGCTACTAAAAGAATAATTTTTTTTCTTATATCTATAAATCGGCATCTACTTTAGAATACATAACATAATATGCAAATACACAATGCCTCGTAATTTAATAGAGTTTCTAGTAATTAACAATACTGCAATTTAGCCAATACATGTGCTTTAATAATAAATAAATATATATGAAAAACATGAGATTTATCATAGCAAAAAAAGAACCCATATAACACAACTCACATAAATACAGACTACACTAATTTTAGGCCTACATAAATAATAGCACAACAAGTTTGCACATTAAACAATAAACTGAAAAAAGAAAAAGTTCATCACACAAGAAATTTAGAAGAAGCAAAAAAGAGTATCACAAGTCTGTTGTAACAAAACTCCATCCGCTCGTATTTAATTAAATTAGTATAATATCATGATGTATTCAAGTGAGAAAGAATCTGAAAGAAGAAAAAAAATTATCAAAAAAAAACTCTCAAAAAGTGTTCGATTGTGAAGAATAAGTACCAAAAGAGAAATAATTGTGATTCATGTAGAGAAAAGAAGCATATAATAGTATATTAAAAATGAGCAATCAGAAGAAGAGTAGGGTAGAGAATCAGATAATATATTATATCCTTTGCAAAATGTTCACAATAATGTAAACAAAATACTTGATCCTAAAGAAAATTGTATGAAGAATGAAAAATACTAGAAAAAATGTTATATAAATAAATGAATTTTATGAGCTATGAAGAAAATTAAGGTTTTTTGTTGGTGAGAAGGTGAGAACTTTCTCTTTGTTGGCATCTTTTTTTGTTTACAACTTTTCTGTGACACAAGCGAAGCCGCGAAACTTGAAGTTGCTGACAGATGAAAAAATAATAAAATTTTTGCCGGAGAGCTTCTTCAATAAAATTGTTAGTCCATAAATTCATTCTTTAATTATGTCAGAAGAAGAAAATAAGAATGGCAGCTTGGATGTCAAAGATAATGGTGGTAAGATACAATTAGTAATTTCAAGTTTGATTTGAAATTAAACAGAGAATCAATTGTCAAATTAATTTTACTTACAGACGGAGAAGGAGTAGTAGCAACATCAACTATGAAAGATGCTGATTCTTCTGTAGAAGAAGAAAAAGATGACAGTTCAAGACATGAGAATCCTGAAGAACAATTAGGTGTAATAAGCATCCAAGAAGATTTAGACATTGAAGATTTGGATTTTACACATCAGAAAATCGCCAAAATTGAAAATTTAGAAGGTCTGCATCAATTAGAAACTCTAAATTTAAGATGGAATTTGATAAAAAAGATTGAGAATGTTCATACGTTGACAACATTAAAAGAGTTGGATTTGTATGATAATCAGCTAACAGTTATTGAACAATTGGATCAACTTGTTAATTTGGAGTAAGTGTGAAAGTATATTTTTCATTTTTATATATAGTTAAAATTAGCAATTTTTTTATCGTAATAACAGGATCTTGGATCTTTCTTTCAATCGAATAAAGACAATTGAAAATTTGTCTAATCTAACAAAGCTCCGTAGATTATTTTTTGTATCAAATAAAATTGATAAAATTCAAAATCTGGACCAATTGAAAAGTTTGGAATTATTGGAATTGGGTGATAACAAACTTAGAACAATAGAAAATGTAGACAAGTTAGTTAACCTCACACAATTATACTTGGGCAAAAATAAAATTACAAAACTACAAAACTTGGAAAAGTTGACCAAGTTGGAAATTCTTAGTATTCAATCTAATCGAATAACAAAAATTGAAGGACTTGATGCTTGTGTGAATTTGGAACAATTTTATATTTCTAATAATGGAATTGAGAAGATTGAAGGACTAAACTGTAATACAAAGTTGACTACATTAGATTTAGCTGCTAATAGAATTAAATCTATTGAAAATATGAATACATTGACGAATCTTGAAGAGTTGTGGGTAAGGAGATTCAAAGACTTGAAAAAAGATTTTTTTTTATTAAATTTACAAAATGGTATAATGATAGTCTATTTTATATTTTTATAGTTTAATGACAACTTATTGGAAGACTGGAGTCAATTGGACCAACTTCGACATATTCAAACATTACAAACTATTTACTTGGAACGTAATCCAATTTGGCTTGATGGTAAGGATGCAAATTATCGGAGAAGAATACGATTAGCTCTTCCAACTCTTACACAAATTGATGCTACCTTATGCCGTTAAAAAGAGTTGCAACTACATATATTTCAGTACTTTGATCTTTGATGTAGAAAAATGAATTTAAAAAGTATTTTATAGTATATACACTTTCTCAAAACATAAATTAAACTTTCTTATACTAAAATTCTTTTGTCCCACTGATTAAAAAAAATATGCTAATAAATTAAACAAGGATTAATTTAAATTGCAATATTTTTCTTTATTATATTAGCACCGTCTTATCAGTGTCAACGGTTTCTTATTTTTTGATTTCTGTACATATACATGTTTACATAATAGAGTTGTTATTTATTAATTCACACTATAGAATACTTTTACTTACATACATTCATTGTTGATTATGAGGTAGATTAGTTTAGAGGCAAACATAAATATATATATATATGCTTATAGATCTTAATTTTTTATAACAATATTTGTAATACTTTTTTAGAGTACAGTAAAAATAAATTGTTCGATTAAATTAAGAGTTTTTATATCGATTTGTGACATGATCTCAAAAGATTAACAATTTAACTAGTAAAATACAAAAAAATGCATTTTCTTGAGATAATTAGTAATAATATACATCATACAGTACGCACAAACGCGAACAGAATTACTAGTTACTACTATACTATATAATTTAATAATAATAAAATGACACGTCAAAAATGGCAGTAAAGTTGCATAATCAGACAAATGCTAATATAATTTCTCGTGTCGCCTGAGTAGAAAAAATGACTAAAAAACAAATAATATATAATTAAATACTACATATAAATAAATGAACTCGCTGAGAAACTGTGAGAAGTAATTTCATACAATGGCAGTTTGTTGTTCAAATACAAAACGGCAGTTATTTTTTTTTATAAAATAATAGATTGCATACATCATTCACTCTTAACAACTTTTGGCTACACAATGAAAACATAACTATGAATATCTTTAATGTAGTGGTCCAACAATCAAAAGTTTTCTTTCTGTTATATACAAAAAATGTACAAGGCACTCAGTTTTTTTTTTAAATTACTCGACTATTGAGTAATGAATTTCTATTTATACTTGCCAATATTTCATATACCTATAGTATTATTATTGATACATTATTGGACGTATAATTACTCAAATTCCACTTTTGTATTTTTAGTATAC
>VCNE01008543.1:0-22710 GCA_009869805.1 Oncopodura yosiiana
TTGGAGCTACAATGTGTTTCAATAAGTTTCCTTTAAATGCATTGAACACAATTAGTGAAAAGTACATCAGTGCTGTCATTAAGATCATACTGGATAAACGCAATCGTGGCTTTAGTACAGTTTGTTCTAACAAGATAGCAATAGTTGACAACGGTGGTAAACTAGTAAAGCTTTTCTTATATTTGACAACACCAGCAATTCCAAAAGCCATCATGAATGTTAGTATCATCGATCCTATTAAAATCCAAGTAGATTTATCAAATGGTCCCAACAGAGCATAATTCCGAAATTTTCGCTTATCAGCCACCACAAGAAGTACATGTGGCTTACTCTGTAAAATAAGATTTCCAGTTACAGTAACTTTTTTGATTCCACGAATGAAAAAATCTGTTGTTGAATATGAACTTTGTGAAATGACAAAGTCTATAATTTCTGCTTTTGCTCTAATTGAATGCATTGTTGCATTATATTTCTGTATTATTGCAACTGCTACATTATAAAATGGCTGGGCTTTATATTTAGCATTGTCCATTGCATACGTTTCTCTTCGATAGTCTTGCATGTAAATTATGGCTCCTTGTAAATTGCTATGTAGCTCTTTCCATAATGATAGAATTATTGACCTGCAGGTGTTGGAAGTGACATTGGAAACTTGATGAAATGTGTGAGTTGGTTCGAGGCAGTGCATACAAGCTACGTAAAGGTTTCCATTTCCGGTTAAGAGAGTGACAATTGAAGTCAATGGAAATGATGAGTTGTAAGTATACTGCTGATCTTGGATGTAGTAGCCAATTGATTTTTCAACATGAATTTCTCTCATTTCAGTGAGCAAAATCAAAAAATGTGGATTTTGCAAAATTGTCTCAGAGTTTGTCACAAGTGTAGAGATTTGTGGCCAGTTGAAAGTTTGATTTAAGATATGAGTTGGTAAATAAAATATTTTAGCTAGACATTGCTCATAGTGTTGGTATTGTTGTTGAATAATGTCACAATTGTTACGATGAGCTTTGTGAGATATACATAATAATTCTGGCCTTGATTGAAGAAGAAATGTGTTGGTGAGATGCGCTGATAAGGATGCTAGGATGTTAGATATATCAAAGCTGAATTTTTGTTCTAAAGATATGTCGAAATGGAGTATGCAGTTTTCAAAGGTATTTAAAGACTCTTGTATGCTGTGTGAAGAGATTTTCAAAGAAAATGTAGTGAAAAGTAGCAAAAGTATGCAAGAAGACATTTCAGTATAGCAGTAAGAGTTTGAGACTAAAACTTTCTGTTGAAAAGTGTATTTTAATTTGTCTGAAAGTTTTTTTTTTACTCTGTGGTGTAGACTTGCATAACATACTATGTGACAAAATCAACATTGTAGGAATAAGTGAGAAATATTACGACATAAATACTTTACTAAATTGAGCAAAATAACTATAAGTGAGTGCTGATACAATCGCCAATATCAGAATTTGACAATACATTCAGTAGAGTTTTTATAGAAAGCTAAGCTAACACTTTTAGACATTGTGTTACTTAGCTCATAGTAATTGTTGCAAGATTGTATGCTTACGTTGCATCTATACACTCTTCATTGTTAAGATATACAGGGAATATATATAGTCAAATGAAAGTCTTTTTATCACAGCAATTCTAATCAATCCGAACTCAAAACTAATGCATAATCTCTCTGCAAATTACATACAAAGAAACATTTCACTTTCTCCAATAAAAATGCAATTAAATCGTTTTGTACGTCCTACCACAGCTACAGTATTTTGTATCACTGCCAATTGAGTAACATTACATTACCTTCAAATTTTAAAGCGTTGCTTCTTATTATTTCAGATACATATACTAAACTACAAATACCAAAAAGCATACCACAAACCCAAAATATGACTCTTACACTCTCTATAGTAAGAGACTGTATTTGCAGCTCTATATTTTCATACAGTGCTTTGCATCTCTCTCCATATTTTCTAAACGGTGATCTCTCATCTAGCGAATGTTTCAAGCACAAACGTCTTTTCTTATGCACATTTTCAGGTGTCCAAGAAGTAAAATTCTTACTATTATAATTCCTCTCATGATATTCCATAATATAAGCTGAATCCAATGCTCTCAGTGTACTATAAAGAAAAGGCTCAAAGAAATTTCTAGTAATGTGAGAATACTCTGTTTGCATCGAAGAAATTGTAATCTTCTTCGTTGTCAAATGACTAATAGAACTTGAAAGCTCTTCAAGTAGTCTCATTTCATTAGGCGTTAATATCATTGTAAAGTAATTTTGCTCATGAGCATTAATAACTAACGGCCTATCATTATCATCATAGCAAATCGTTTCTCTTCTCAACTCGATTGATTCCCTATTGTAAATTGCAATTAACAAATCATCCAATGTTGCTATACGAGGTTTCGCTATCCACCAATTGCTACCATTGAAAGCAATTGGAGTTTGAATTGCAAACTTTTCAGAAAGCTTCTCATACATTTTTGAATCCTCAAGTGACTGAATTGAATTGCCTATTGAAATACTTTTACTTTCGTGTTGAGCCACGAAAAAAGTACAATTAAGACTACCATTAATATATGGCTCACTATACCAAGTCAATATATCATAAGGGCTATCAGCCAATTCCACTATACTTTCTGGCAAACCAATAGCCTTTGGAGCTACAATGTGTTTCAATAAGTTTCCTTTAAATGCATTGAACACAATTAGTGAAAAGTACATCAGTGCTGTCATTAAGATCATACTGGATAAACGCAAGTGTGGCTTTAGTACAGTTTGTTCAAACAAGATAGCAATAGTTGACAGTGGTGGTAAACTAGCAAAGCTTTTCTTATATTTGACAACACCAGCAATTCCAAAAGCCATCATGAATGTTATAATCATCGATCCGGTTAAAATCCAAGTAGATTTATCAAATGGTCCCAACAGAGCATAGTTCCGAAATTTCCTTTTATCAGCCACCACAAGAAATACATGTGGCTTACTCTGCAAAAGAAGAGTTCCAGTTTCCAGTGCTTTATTGTTACCATACAGAAGATAACCTGTTACGTCAGAAGATGTTTGTCCAATGAACAATTGCATAACATCTGCTTTATGAAGGATTGGTACTAAACTTGCATTATGTTTTTGTGCTACTATAACTTGTAACTGATAAAATGGCCTTGCTTTATACTTAGCGTTGGTTATTGGTAACGTTTCGAATCGTAAGTCAAACATGCTAATCATTGCCCCTTGTAAATTGCTGTGTAGCTCTTTCCATAATGATAGAATTACTGCCTTGGCGTTGTGAGAAGAAACATTAGAAATCTTATGAAATGTATCAATTGGTTTAAGGCAATGCATACAAGCTACATAAAGGTTTCCATTTCCAGTTATAAGAGTTACAATTGAAGTTGTTGGCAATGAAGAGTTGAACTGAAACTGCTGATGTTGAATGTAGTAGCCAATAGATTTTTCAACATGAATCTCTACCACTTCAGTGAGTAGTATCAAAAAATGTGGATTTTGTAAAATTGTTTCAGGGTTTGTCACAAACTTGGAGACCTTTGGCCAGTGAAAAGTTTGATTTAAGATATGAGCTGGCAAATAAAATATTTTTGTTAGACATTGCTCGTAGTGTTGATATTGTTGTTGAATAATGTCACAATTGTTGCTATAAGCTTTGTGAGATATACATAGTAGTTCTGGAGTAGATTGAAGAAGAAACGTGTTGCTGAGCTGCGTTGATAGAGACGATATGATGTTAGATATATCAAAGCTGAATTTTTGTTCTAAAGATATGCCAAAATGGAGTATACAATTTTCAAATATATGTAAGGAATTGTGTATGCTATAGGATGAAACTTTACAGGGAAATATATTAAAAATTATAATAAGGTTGGGAATAAGTTTTTGAAACATTGTAATAGCAAGACCTTGAGATTTAAAATGTGCCATTTAATTTGTCTGAAAGTTTATTTTACTTTTGTAGTATTCTTATAAATTGTGTCCTAAGATGACAGGAGTAAGTGAGAACTATAGCAAGTTGTTGTATAAACAATCTACTAAATTGGAAAAATAACATAAAGGCTCTACACAATAGCATAGCAAATGACGTCGTGTAGCTCTTGAGTTTTCTAAGCATAAAACTTGAGAGTACTTGCAGGAAAAAGCGAAGTGATTTGCTTTGCAAGAGTGCAAGAGTAACAAATTGACAATAGTGGTACTCATTAGTTATAGTTGTTGAAGTTACTTCTGAATAAAGCAAAGAAGCTCATAATAATTGAACGCCTTATAATTCAGTGGTGGTTTCACGTAACAGTTTTACATACCTATTCATTCAAAGCACAGAATGGTGACAACAAATTGTCATTAGAATAAATAATGGCTAGTGCTTACAGCTCAAGTTGTAACACGAACAACTACAATTAATAAGTAGACGAGACGTTATATTTCTATTGTGCAAAAGAAATACATATGGAAGTTTATTCATTCTATATGTCTGCTAAGTATCGTGCCACAAGATGTTATAAAAGCTACACAGTAACTTTTAGAAGCTCAATAACCTGAGTAAGGTGTTTAAACCCAGAATTGAGTACCCCTCTTATATACTTGAATAGAAGTTTTGTAATCATTTCAACTAAAGGATACAAATTATTTCATATGACAAATTCAAGCTTCTATAATGAAATACTTTAATCCTTCATGAAACCAAAAATATGACATAATTTCTTAATAAATTCTTAATACTTTGTACATTTTAAAAATATTTTCTTAATAATTATTTCACATATATATACTAAACTACAAATGCCAATAAACACACCACAAACCCAAAATACAACTTGAATATTCTTCACTGTAAGAGAATGTATTTCCAGCTCTATATTTTCATACAGTGCTTTGCATCTCTCTCCATACTTCCTAAACGGCGATCTCTCATCCAAAGAGTGTTTCAAACACAATCGTCTTCTCTTATAAACATTTTCAGGAGTCCAAGAAGTAAAATTCTTACGATTATAATTCCTTTCATGATATTCCAAAATGTAAGCTGCTTCCAATGCTCTTAAATTGTTATAAAGAAAAGGTTCGAAGAAAGTTCTACCTATCTCTGAATACTCTGTTTCCATATATGGAATTATAATTTTTTTTTGTAGTCAAATGGCTAATGGAACTCGAGAGCTCTTCAAGTAGCTGCATTTCATTTGGTGATAATAGTACTGAAAAGTAGTTTTGCTTATATGCATTAATTATTAGTGGTTCTTCATTATCAGCATAGCAAGTCGATTCTTTTCTCAGCTCAATAGATTCTCTATTATAAATTGCGATTAACAAATCATCCATGGTTTTTATACGGGCTGTCGCCCTCCACCAATTGCTTTCATTGTATGGGATTGGACTTTGAATTGCAAACTTTTTGAAAAGCTTTTTATATTTTTTTGCATGAATAGTTGTTGATTTAGTTGAGATTTCCTCTGCAATACGTCTACTTTGCTGTTTGCCGAAGTACTTGGTACAATTACGAATGGAGTTATCATAGGAGTACCAAATGAATATATCATAAGGGCTATCAGCCAATTGCACTAGAGTCGTTGGTAAACCAATAGCCTTTGGAGCTACAATGTGTTTCAATAAGTTTCCTTTAAATGCATTGAACACAATTAGTGAAAAGATACATCAGTGCAGTCATTAAGATCATACTGGATAAACGCAATTGTGGCTTTAGTACAGTTTGTTCTAACAAGATAGCAACAGTTGATAGCGGTGGTAAACTAGCAAAGCTTTTCTTATATTTGACCACACCAGCAATTCCAAAAGCTACCATGAATGCTATAATCATCGATCCCGTTAAAATCCATGTAGATTTATCAAATGGTCCCAACAGAGCATAGTGTCGAAATTTTCGCTTATCAGCCACCACAAGAAGTACATGTGGCTTACACTGCAAAATAAGATTTCCAAATACTTCAATTTGTCCGCTGCGCTTGCCGATGTAATTTATGCCAGAGAAACTTTTTTGTACAGAGAAATGTACAACATCTACTTTGTGAGCAATTGGTTCTAAACTTGCATTATGTTTTTTCTTAATGGCAACTCCTATTTGATAAAATGGCTGTGCTTTATATCTCTCAGTACTCAGTCTAAAGGGCTCACGTCGGAAATCTTCTATGTAAATTGTTGCCCCTTGTAAGTCGCTATGTAGCTCTTTCCATAATGATAGAATTACTGATCTGGCGTTGTTGGAAGTGACATTGGAAACTTGATGAAATGTATCAGTTGTTTCTTCGCAGTGCATACAAGCTACAAATAGTTTTTCATTTCCGGTTAAGAGAGTGACAATTGAATTCATTGGAAATGCTGAGCTGAAACTATAATTAAAATCTTGAACGTAGTAACCAATTGATTTTTCTACATAAATCTCTGCTACCTCAGTGAGCAAAATTAAAAAATGTGGATTTTGTAAAATTGTCTCAGAGTTTGCCACAAATTTGGAGACTTTTGGCCAGTGAAAAGTTTGATTTAAAATATGAGTTGGCAAATAAAATATTTTTGCTAGACATTGCTCATAGTGTTGGTATTGTTGTTGAATAATGTCACAATCGTTACGATAAGCGTGGTAAGATATACATAGTAGTTTTGGAGTTGATTGAAGAAGAAATGTGTTGCTGAGCTGCTTTGATAAGGATGATAGAATGTTGGGTATATTGAAGCTGAATTCTTGTTCTAAAGATATGTCAAAGTGTAGGATGCAGTTTTCAAATAGGTTTAAGGACTTGTGTACACTGTGGTAAGCAACTATAACGCAGAGAAGTGAATTAAGGACAACATATTTGAGACTGTTGATGTGAGACATATTATCGAAGCAGGAAAGAGGATTCGATTGAAGTGGCAGTTGTAACATAATTTGTCAGAAATATATTTTAATTTACTTTTGTAACATTTGTATAAACGTTATTGCAACTGTTCATAGCAAATATTACGAAATAAGCGTTTTATGTTATTACGGAAAATAACTTTGTGTTAATGCATTGAATTCCAAAGTTGGGAAACCTTTTCGGCGTATAGGAGAGAGTTTACTTATAATAGGATAAACCTTTAACTTGTTTACCAATAACACAAACCTTACTCTTATTATATTTGTTACATAATATCATGTACTAAAAAAGGTATAATGTAGCCGATGTTAAGGTCATGCTAAAATATTGAAGTTATTGTAAACCTTTTTGACAAAAAGATAATAATAAAATATTCTAGAGTACACATATTTATACAACTAAAACTCAAAATTACATTTTCTGTCAAACCATTTTGTTGTTACGTTTATGTTCAAAGAACAAGCTATGCATGTGTACCAAATTCAGGCATAAAGATCAACATAACGATTCATAATTTGTTTTGAATAAAATAAATTTCTTTAAAACATATTTAGCTTTTTGCAAGATGTCATGGGACTTGGGAATTATTTCTTATTATTACATACCACGACAAAGTAGTATCATATATTGTATTTTGCTTTCATGGCAAAGTGCCTCAAGTAATGACATTAGCATATGTAGATAAGTGGCAGACAATAATGTATTCCTACACAGAAAAGCCATAGTAGAAAAATCTATCTCAGTTGATCTTAGTTAAAATCGTCAGATTCATTAAGTTTTTTGCAATTATTGATGTATGGCGACTACCAAGTTATGCCTTATATCCCTTGTTTTTTTAAGCCAACGAAGATAATATGTTCTTCTCACAGCTAGACAAGCGTACTATTGAGTTCTTTCAATCTAAATTCACATCCACTTCAATTTAAAATAGCTCACAATTTTTTCACCAAAAAACAACACTAGCGACAGGGAAGCACAAAAGCCAAGTAAATAAATAAATAAACTTTCAAACCAAGTTGAATTTCTTGCGATTGACTTTGGTTGACGCTTAGCATGTTTATATTTCCCAAGCATTCTATTAAGGCCAAGATCTTCACGCGACTGTGGCATTTGTATCCAAAAATTGAACAATCCTGTCGGCCATAGTCGTTGCATCTCTTCATCAAAAATTTTGTTAAAATGATGCATAAAGTATACATACAACTTTTGAACTACATACGGCTTTTTCATTGCATAACATTTTTTATTCTTCTCAAATGCAAACGCCTGTATTTTTGGCAATAATGAGTTATTAATGCGAAGAGCTGTCTTGTTACCAGCAAATAGACAATACAGTAATCCTCCGTTTTCTTCTGCAACAAGAGCGAATACGTTATCTTCTTCAGTTAAGTTAAGCCCATTTTGCTCGAATGAATCTTTGTGAGCTTTATGTGGTCGGAGTTGTCTTGCTGCACTACTTTTGGTTTCGCATATCCTATATCCTGCTTGTAGTAATTCCTTTAGATTTTCATATCTATCTGGTGGCCGTGGAAGAAGAATTTCGGACTTAAAGTAATTCTCATAGGCAATTGATAAAAATAACGAGGAACCAATCAGAAGTAAATCAATCCAACAAATTGAACTCAGTCCTTGCCTTAAGAAAACAGCTAGGATTCTAGTTAAAAAATCTAAAGGTTTTATTGATTTTTTATGTAAAAATCTACCGAGACATATGCAAATAGGAAATACAACTAAAATAAATATCCAAACTTCTCTAGAGAACGAATCGAACCACATTTCAACAGCAAATCTAGTTGTACCTTTTTCTCCACAATAAAATAAAAGAATTTTTGAAGAATCTTCCATTAGAAAATGACTGTTAATTCTCCAATGACGGTTGTTTCTAATAAAAGGAGTAAATGGTAATATATGCGAGGTCCATGCTACACCTCGAAGATTTTTGTTATACATTGAAACCGGGGTAAAATTGTATTTTAGAGAAAAGTATTCGACACTTAAATACAACCCAAAACCAATACACTTTTTTGGAATATCGAAATACCTTTTACGAGTTTCAGTACACTTTTCCAAATCGTGAAATTTCAGTATAACCTGTCTTTGATTTAATTGCTTGTTAAGCTGCCACCATTGACGTTTAGTTTCATCACTAAAGAAATCTTGAAATGGTGATATTTCATACCAACGTAAAAGACACCATGGACAATATATAGCTTGGGATTCAGCAATTGAGTTTTGACTAACTTGTGCAATTATTTGGGCATCGGAATTGTAAAATTGAACCAAGCTAAACAAAATGTCGCCTGCCTTTAAAAAGATGTTGAACGATGTGTACACAAGGAGATAGAGAGAAGCGTGTTGAGCATAATTCATTGGAAATGCACTTCCAGAATTTTTTCCATATTCCAGAAGCATGAAATGATTGATTTGTTGAGTTTCCAGTGGTTCAATAACTAAAAATATTCCACAATCTTGTTGCCAAATTACTTTAGTCAAGGGTTTATAGTATATGATCCATGGTATGTATTTAAACGAGTCTTTATAAATATATTTTTGTGCTAGCTCAAGATTGCTACTACGATAGTTATATAAATGTATAGAGCACCAATGCGGCACAATATTAGCAGCAGTACAAGATGTAATGAAAAATATGAGAATATGTAGAAGTAAATTCATAGTTTTTTAGTGGTTTAGATTACTGACTAAGACTTCTTGTAATAAATGTGGATAGTTTACGTCCACATTTGGTATTGAGACAAATAAGAGTCTTATGTTTTCTAGCAAGTAAAAACTGGTCATAGGTAGCTATGTCGAACGATTTGCCTAAAATATTATTTTACGCAATTCGTTTCGTAAGAGGAATGTTGGACAAAATTCAAGGTTTTGAAGTATATATAGCTTCAACTCGTTAAATCGCTGTCGTAAATGTCTATTTTATACATGAACATTTTGAAGAACAAGATAAAAAAATAAGACAACTAAGACTGAAATATATGGTAACCTTATATTATACAGATAAAATCATATTCACTATTCTCTGTATTACACAATCAACTTCAATAAGAAAGTTGAAAACTTATTATCTTGTGTCTTTATATAACTCTACATGAAATAATCATATATTTTAATATCACTTGCATCTAAGTTTCTTCTTTAGTGTTAGCCATGTAATTTTTTCCATTTCTTCCATATTAAAATATTGATTTTCTAATTTAAATTCGCAGTTGTCTATATAAATAATATCGTTTTATGTCTGATAAAAAGACATTGCATTACTATTGATATCGATATCTGATTAAAAAGTAATTGCTCCTCCAGTTCTGTGTAATGTCATTTGTCTTATTCTAATATTATATTATTCATTTTTTTAATTAAAAGTGTACAACATACCCTTCAAAAGTCGAGTTTGCATAAATCTGATTTTCATAGCATAAGCAACAAAGGCAAACAATCCAGCGTCACACTGAAAATAAATGCGCCAAACAAAAACGTGCTCTACAGCTGTTTTTCATTTGCCTTATTCTCAGTTCATTTTTTTCAAGTTTCTATAGTCTAAACTTACTCTAATTTAATAATTAGTAATTTCATCAGTGATTGTCAAAATGTCTGAACAAGATAATTCACAGGAAAGAGAACTGAGTTCGTTGGATAAAGTCGTAAGCAATTAAACCTACAGTATACAGTTGTACAAAAAGTCCCTAACACCTAAACTCATTTGTCATTACTAAAATTTTGATTCTAATCCAGGTTGACACTTCAATTTGTTCTGTAGCTGATAATGAAGAGCAAGTCACTGAAGATGAGAAGCTCAATCCAATGTTGATGCCACATGTAATTTTTTACAATAAATATTTATTTGAAACCAATTAATATGTAATATATTTTCTACTTGTTCTCAGGTCATTGAAAAAGTGATGAGATCTCTTGCTGTAACCAAAGATGAAGAATCTCTTCGCTCTTGCCGACTAGTTTGTCGATCATGGTGGGAAATTGCATCAAAACAACATCAACAAGTAGCTGAAGCCAATTTTGGAAAAGCAACTGATATTCCTGTTTATGAAAGTGGAGACAAATTAGAAATCTTTTTAGACATAATGAAAAATTCACATTGCCTTCCAATTACCAAGATTTCATTTGACGCCAACTTTTTCTTCTCAGATTCTAATGAATGTCTCTTCTCCGAATTTATGGAAGACTGGCCTCAAGTTGTAACATCATTTAAACTATCAGTTGGTCATGAACACCGAGCTTTTGATTTTGAAATACAAGAAAATCAATTTACTCTGAAATTTTCCAATTTGACTACTTTAACCTTAGATTGTGATAATGATGAGACTGCTTTTATTAAAAGATACCCAACTGATCACAGTATTACTAATTTAGCCATCACAATTTTAGAAGCTGCAATTCTCTCTCCAGTTTTGAGAAAACTTGATATTGCATTTCGTTCTGATTATGAAGAAGATGAAGAAAAGTTCTCAGCTATTTTAAACTCAAGACTGCCATCAACAATCAAAGAAATGAGAATTAAAAATGTTGATACACTTTTAAAAGATGAGATACTGGAAAGAAATTTAATACTGGAGAAATTAGAAGTTGCTGGAATGTATTATGAAAATATTATGGAGCTCTCATGTTTCAAATTTATTTCAAGTCAAGCTGAATGGTTGAAAAGTTTAACAATTAGTAATATGTCATTATTAAATGATGATTTATTTTTATGGTCCAAATTCGAAGCTGTTACATATTTAGAATTTAAAGGTGATGTCAAGTTGCCAGAAGGATTTACTATTAATTTATTTCCTAAGCTTAAAAACTTCAATATTCGACAATGGCTACATGAAGAGCAGGGATTATATCGATTTATTGCTCCTTCTTCTAAAACTGTGGCAAGTCTTAATATTAGTCTTGAAGACTCTGAAATTATTCGACGTCTATCTCATTCTTTAACTCAACTCAAGACTCTAACAGTGACAATTTTTGATGAGAATGTTGAGCTTGATGATGTGAATGAAACTTTTAAAGGAGTATTTGAAGAAATGAAAACTATTGATGAGCTAATTATTTCAATGTATGGACTAGGACGCTTGGCTATAACTGATTCTGTTTTAACAGGAATTTCATTTATAAGATGTGTAAGACTTTTACATCCGTATGCATTTTGGAATACTTGTGATCCTGGAGTGTCGCCTAATTTAACTACTATGACAAGTGAGAAGGTTTTAATTTATTACATAATGAGTCTGCTAATTTAATTAATTGCTTTTCTTGTGTACTTAGATCTCACAACTCTTAGAATTCGTCATGATGGTAAATATTCTGAGATAATGTCACAACAGAAGTTTAATAATATTACTGATGTCTCTGCTCGTTATGCTTTTCTTAAAATGACTAATTTACAAGTATTGGAATTATATAAGGGTCATCAGGTAAGAAGAATTGGAGAACAAAAATGTATATTTAATTGAATGATTAATTGGTATTTAAATATTTTTACTGTTGTAGATCTCCGAAGATATTCTCAAAGGAATGGGAGAATTGTTTCATGTTGTCATTTGCTAAGAAGTACCTATAGATTTTTGCTATTTAAGTTTAAATGTGTAATGAACTAATATTTATAATCTATGTGCCATACATATAAAATGTTTACTAAATGCCAGTTTACTATATAATATATGGATTTCGTATGAAAGTTTTGATAGTATATTATGTACAATAATTTCCCTTGGGTTTTTTATTTACTTGGCTAACTATCATTTGAGTATCTGATAGTAAGTAACATTAATTCACATTAGAAATATAGCTTCTCTCTAACAAGAATTTTATCTTTTGACGTGATAAGTCAGTTTCCAGAATATAATTAACATTATATAACTTATTTTATTAGCTAATTTAGTACTTACTAAAAAGATCATAAAATTACTGCTATATAGAAGTATGGGTTTCGTAAGAGTGTTTGAGTATTAGGTAAATACCTTAGAGAATTTACTCTTTAGTTTAAATAAGCTTCGTGACAATATTTTTTATTTTCATTTTTCCATATATTCCCGACTAGAGCACACAAAATTTTACTTTGAAGGTCTGTCTTGTATTTGAAAGTCTCAAAGAACATTTCATTTCTGAATGTATAGTCGTCCATACGTCTATATGACTTGTGTCTTAAAACTCAACTAAAATTATAATTAAAAAAATACTAAAAACTAAACTTAAAACTAAAATTTTAATTATTAAATTATTCATCAACCATGATTGTTATTATAAACCACGTTATATTGATATGCTTAATTGGCTATTCAAGTGGTAACAATATTGTACCTCATTGGTGCTCTATTCATCTCTATAACTATAATAATGATTCCATTCTACTCTCACATCAACTTATCTATAGACCTTGGTTCAAAAACGTTCCTTGGATTATTCACTATGAGATTAAAACAACGGACAAAATTAATTATCTTCCTCCTGAATATATGGTAAAAGATGGAAAGCATTGTGGAATTTACTTTGCAATTGAACCAATAAAGGCACTGAACTTATACCACTTCATCTCTTTGCAATTTGGCAAAAAGTCTGGCAGTGTGTTAAACATGAATTACAAGCTCCATACATCACTTTTTCTTCTAATTTTTTCAACAATGGAGACGGCGAATCCAGTAGCTAGATTATTAAGTGGATGGTCCACATTTCTAGATTCAGATGCCCAAATTATGATTTGCATAGTTCCACAAGTTAAAACTGAAGATATTTCCAATGTATATGTAGCTTGTCCTTGGTCTCATAAAAGTGTAGGCATATGGCAGAAAGTTCCAGAAAATCAAAGTGTTCTCAGCTCAAAGACTAAACGCTTCTGGTGGAAACTCAATCAGCAACTTAATCAACGCCCAGTAGAAATACAACATAAAAAATTGAGTCAATGCATGAAACTTGGCTCAAATGTTTTCGTAGTTCCAAAACGTTGTGAAAACTTCAATACTAGGTTCTGGCCTGTGTATCATTTACATTCCCGAATTAATTTTACCCTTATAGCAAAGTTAACTCAGGAAGATCATATCCGAGCGGCTCAAATTTCTCCATCAAAATTTCTTCCAAAGCCGTCTGAGGCAGAAAACAAAATATCAAGTCCGTCATTATTAGATGACTCAAATACAATTGAATTATTTTACTGTGGCGAGAAAGGGAAAGAAAATGCAGCTATTGCCCTATGGTTTGATTCATTTGCTTTGGAAATTTGGATTCTTGTTCTAATTGCAATTCCTATTTGTGTAGTTTTTGGACGACTTGTGCAGAACGAACGAATTGAACCATTTGATTTTATCACGAGATTATTTGCAGTTCCTTTGCGTCAAGGTCTCAATGACATTTCATGGCTTGACTTAATTCTCATTTGTTGTTGTCTATTTGTTTCAATTGAGTATGAAAACTATTTTAAATCTGAGATTCTTTTACCACCTCCATCAGACAGATATGAAGACCTTCAAGAGTTACTAAATGCAAAGTATAAAATTTGTTACTATAACTATAGTTTAACAAAAGGTGTACTGTCTCCTGAGCAGTATCATAAACAATACTTTGAACAAAACGGTCTGAATCGGACAGAAAAAGAAAATTCTCAAGCATTTCAATTGTTTAATTCAAATCGGGGGCACATACGTTGCGTATTTAACTCTTCTAAAACGGCCCATGATGTCGAAGCTAAATATATTTCAGGTTGGTTCTGTTATGCAGTGGAGCTTGACAAAAAGTGCTACACAGTAAAGAAGCCTTATGTAGTTCGTAAAATGTATGCATACTTTCGATACCATTTCAATGGGATTTTCAAGGAAGAAATACAATTAGCAAGTGAAGCTGGACTAGTTAATTTCTGGTACAAAACATTGCAGAGTACTTACGGTATTAGAGAAAATTTTATAATTTATGATAGATATCTTTATGCTGAGGCTCAAGCACAGCCTGTTAAGGTTGACTCGATATTGTTTCAAAGCATGTTTATTCATTTCCTTGGTTCAAGCATAGCATTAGCTGCCATTCTGTTTGTTGTTGAATGTAGGCTAATTGTATGGAAGATTGTAAATCAATTTGTTTTGGCAGTAGTTAGTGCATGTAAACAGATAGTAGAGTATTGGGCTAATGTTTTAAGGTGGATTAGACGACGATATGCTAACAGACAAATTAGGAACTTAAATAATGTAAATCGTATCCAGGTTCGATCAAATTAGTCACTATACATATGTTATATTCTTTAACACTGCGGTAAAACACTTCTGTGGTTTCTTTACTTCACTATTAAGTCAATTTAATTTTAATAAATTATATTTATTTCAAATAGACAATTTCAACATCAAGTCGTTTATGCCTGACGTCATATCTCGACGATTCATTTATTGATTTCTTGCATCATGATTCGTGAAATGTTTTAGTAAGTGTAAATGTACAGAATTCCGCTTTGCATGTGATAAGATTGTTAAACAGAATTTCTCTGAGGGGTTCTCCTATTTACTTTTTTACCTGGTTGTGTGTATTTTTGGAAAAATTCGTTCGTGACAAGCCAAGAGAGAGTATGACGTTATCTATTCTTTTATTTGTCCATATTGCTAAGAAGCGATTTAATTTAAATTTGACTATTTACCTTGCATGCGCTCATAACCATAATTCCTGAAAGTTAATTACATTGCCTTAACGATTATGTTAATCTTGCAACAAATTACCTCATTTTTGGTAATTAAATTGCAGTATGAAGCATTGAATCACTTGAATCAGTGATTCAGAGATTTGTCAAATTTTGTCGTCTTTTTAAAGCTCTTTCTGGGCAACTTCATGATTTTACATAATTCTTGCTGCTGGCTAATTTACTAAGCTAAGATTCTAAAATTACTGCTATATAATTGATTAGTGTGGGTTTTGTGACTCATCAGAGTGAAAAAATATTAGATAAAGACCATAAAGAAGTTACTGTTTACTTTTGAGTCTGGAAAAATGTAATTTTTTTAGTTTTATATAAGTTTCGTAGCAATATTTGTTTTATGTTTTACATGCAAACAAAATTTTACTTTGAAGGTCTGTCTGTGTTGCAAAGTCGTAAAGGACATTTCATTTCTAAAGATATAGTCGTCCACAAGTCAATATGATCTGCGACTTAATTCAACTATACAGACTATTATAATTATTCAACAACTATGATTCAATCCACAGATATCATTACTACAAGCTTTGTTATATTACTATGCTTAATTGGCTATTCAAGTGGTAACAATATTGTACCTCATTGGTGCTCTATTCATCTCTATAACTACAACAATAATTCCATTCAACTCTCACATCAATTTATCCATAGAACCTGGCTCAAAAATGTTCCTTGGATTATTCACTATGAGATTAAAACAACCAACAAAATTGACTATGAGCTCAATGATGAGAAAAATTGTGGAATTTACTTGGCAGTTGAACCAATAAAGACACTCTACTTGTATCACGTCATCTCTTTGCAATTTGGCAAAAAATCTGGCAGTGTGTTACACATGAATTACAAGCTCCACACATCTCTTTTGCTTCTAATTTTCTCAACAGTGGAGGCGGCGTATCCAGTAACAAATTTATTAACCAGATGGTCCGCATTTCTAGATTCAGATGCCCAAATTATGATTTGCATAGTTCCTCAAGTTAAAACTGAAGATATTTCCAATGCATATGTAGCTTGCCCTTGGTGTCATAAAAGTATAGGGATATGGCAGAAAATTCCAGAAAATCAATGTGTTCTCAGCTCAAAGACTAAACGCTTCTGGTGGAAACTCAATCAGCAACTTAATCAACGCCCAGTAGATATACAGCACAAAACATTGAGTAACTGCATGAAACTTGGCTCAAATGTTTTCGTAATTCCAAAAGGTTGTGATACATTCAATACTAATTTCTGGCCTATCTATCATTTGCATTCCCGATTTAATTTTACCCTTATAGCAAAGTTAACTCAGGAAGATCATTTTCGAAAGGCCCGTATTTATCCGATGAGCTTACTTCCAAACGTATCTGCGTCAATAAACAAAATATCAAGTCTGTTATTGCTGAATGATTCTAATACAATTGCATTATTTTACTGTGGAGAGAAAGGGAAAGAGAATGCAGCTATTGAATTGTGGTTTGACTCATTTGCTTTGGAAATTTGGATTCTTGTTCTAATTGCTATTCCAACTTGTGTAGTTTTTGGACGACTTGTACAGAACGAACGAATTGAACCATTTGATTTTATCACGAGATTATTTGCAGTTCCTCTGCGTCAAGGTCTCAATGTTATTTCATGGCTTGACTTAATTCTCATTTGTTGTTGTCTATTTGTTTCAATTGAGTATGAAAACTACTTTAAATCTGAGATTCTTTTACCACCTCCATCAGACAGATATGAAGATCTTCAAGAGTTACTCAACGCAAAGTATAAGATTTGTCATCCTGCTCAAAGAGCAGATGTAGCGTCTCCGGAGACGTTTCATAAACCATTCTTTGAGCAAAACGGTGTGAATTGGACAGAAAATTCGCAGGCATTTCAATTCTATTATTCGACTTGGGGACAATTGCCATGTGTATACAACTCTTCTAAAACGGCTTATGATGTCCAAGCTAAATATATTTCAAGTTGGCTCGGAAAAGCAGTGTCCAATGGAAAAAAGTGCTACACAGTAAAGAAGCCTTATGTAGTTCGTAAAATGTATGCATACTTTCGATACCATTTCAATGGGATTTTCAAGGAAGAAATACAATTAGCAAGTGAGGCTGGACTAGTTAATTTCTGGTATAAATCATTGCAGAGTACTTATGGTAGTAGAAAGATTATTATAAGCTATGATAGATATCTACATGCTGAAGCTCAAGCACAGCCTGTCAAGGTTGACTCGATATTGTTTCAAAGTATGTTTATTTATTTCCTTGGTTTGAGCATAGCATTGGCAGCCATTCTATTGGTTATTGAATGTAGGCTAATTGTATGGAAGATTGTAAATCAATTTGTTTTGGCAGTAGTTAGTGCATGTAAACAGCTAGTAGAGTATTGGGCTAATGTTTTATGGTGGATTAGACGACGATATGCTAACAGAAGAATTAGAAACTTTAATCATGCAAATCGTATCCAAGTTCAATCAAAGTAGTCTCTGTATGTATCTTATTAAGTTCGAAACTTAGATTATATATTTATATGTACAGAATTTATTCACTTTTAAGCAAATAATATAATGTAAAAATGTTAATAAATTATATTTACTTGAAATAGCCTGATGTCATATTTTGACGCTATATTTATTGATTTCTTGCATAATAATTTTAAAAAAGTTTCAGCAGTAAAATGCACAGACGTTCGCTTTGCGTCTGAAAAGCTTGTTGCAACAGATTGCCTCTGAGGTTTTCTCCTATTTACTTTTTTACCTGGTTTTGTGTATTTTTTAGAAAACTTGTTCATGACAAGCCAAGAAAGAGTATGACGTTTTCTATATAGTCAACCTAAGCAAATATTCTTCTATTTGGCAATACTAAGAAACAACTTAACTAGAATTTAATTACTTTCCTTATAACTGCTGACGTTAATTACATGACCTTGAATAATATGTTAATTTCTAACAAATTATCTCATTCTCATTAGTTAAATCCCATTATGAATCGTTAACAATTTCTTAACAGTCTAAAGTAGAACCGTAATTAGTATTTAACATATAAATAGTAGAAATCACGTAATCTACTATCGAATGAGAATCTTTCTCATTTGTAATTCAGCTCTGTCTGACTTTCAATTGACTGTGCTCCAAAAACTTTAAAATGAAGCCCAATATCACCAACATTCTTGGCCTAATTTTGCTTACATTACACATAGAAGTTCAAGCTGCCGTATTTTATACAGCAGTCGGCCCCAAAATCCTAATCGACAACTACAAACTACAGCCTCTTCCTTACAATCGAAAAAGGCTCGCCTCCAGTTTCCTGCAAAGCTACAATTAACTCAGAATCTAATTCATTCTCTGCCTCATCATCCGCTGTACAACTTATACCACCAACGTCTGCTCTTCTGTCAATTGAATTTCAATCTACATTACCATCAGAGGAAACAAAATACAAACTAACTCTAAAATGTGACGATATCTCTAATCCTAACCTAGGATTTATAGAGTATACAACATTGTATAAGGAAAGCAAATCAAAATCTTTATTTCTACAAACCGACAAGCCAATTTATAAACCAGGTGAACTGGTTCAATTTCGCTTGCTACTCTTGGACCGAACTCTTCGTCCTTTTAGAAAATCACAAGTGGCTAATGTAACAATTTATGATGGTGTGAAAAATGTTATTAAAACTTGGAACCCTATCTCAATTTCAAATGGGTTGTGGTCATCAAATTTGAAATTAAGTGATGAGCCTATATTAGGTTCTTGGACACTTGAAGCAAAATCTGAAGAGGAAGTTGAATCTCTATCATTTTCCGTTGATCAATATGTCTTGCCTAAATTTAAAGTCAATATTAAATTCCCATCTCCCTATATCACAAAAACTCATACTCGTTTCACTGTTGATATTGAAGCGCTGTATACTTATGGAAAGCGAATAGTTGGCCAAGCTTCAGTGACTTTAAAGAAGCAAAGTTATTTAGATGATTCCAAAAGTGTAACAAGAAAAGTACCAATTGATGGTCATGCTTCAGTACAATTTGATATTAAAGAAGATCTAGGAATAGATGATTTATATTGGTTTCCACAGAGTTACTCTGTCATAGCTAAAGTGACTGATGAACTAACTGGCAGAGAACAAAATGCTACAAGTGAAATTCAAATTTATGAGTATCCCTATAAAATTGAGGTAGTCTCTAAAAATTCTGATTACAAACCAGGCTTGCCTTATAATATGACTTTTAAAATATCTACACAAGATAACTATCCAATTTCTGATGATCGGCCAGAAGCTCTGGTAATAGAACATGGCTTTACTTCCAGAGAAGATGAGACTCTAATGAAAAAACCTATTCCACCTTCAGGCTTAGTTTCTGTAACTTTTGATACTCAAATTGCAAGAAATTAATTTAATTGATATTAGAAGTGTGGTAGTCTCATATAAAGAAGTGAAGGAAACGTTTTACATTTCAAAGGCCAACTCAGACTCAAAGAATTATTTACAGGTTACACTCTTAAGTTCTAAAGGAAGGATTGGTGAGAGTCTTGAAGCTTTTGTTAATTCTACAAAGCCATTTGAATTGCTACATTATGTGATCTACTCTCGTGGAAGAATTCTGGGTTCAAAAACTATTACTCAAGATAGAAATTCCAAAGAAGTGAAAATACAATTTACAATTCCTGAAGACTCTGCACCTCAGTCTACTCTAGTGGTTTATACAATGCTTCCTGGAGATGATAATGAAGTTGTTGCAGACTCAGTTAAATTTAGTGTTGAGCCACTACTAAAAAATCATTTGAAGTTATCACTTTCTAGTAAGAGTCTACAGCCTGGGAAAAATTTGACAATTTTTGTAGAGACTACACCTAATTCTACAGTTGCGCTACGAGGGGTTGATCAATCTGTTTTGTTATTAAAGGAAGATAAAGATATTGATATGACTCGAGTTGAAGAGGACTTAAATAGATATGGTTCTGGTGGTAGTAGAAATTGGGATCAATATTCCTGCTGTGGATTTATTAGATGAAATGGGAATGGTTTTTATGTTCACTAAGAGTATTAAAAGAGCCAAGAGAAGTGTTCGAGATAATACAAATCTTCGTGGTCCTAGAGCCTGTGTGGAAACGTATGCAATGCCAATGATGGCTGTTAAGTCTGGTAGTAATAGTGGCGGTGGAGGTGAGTATTAATTTTAAGTGGTGGCAAAACGTAATGAATTACAGTGGAATCTGTCTATAACAGTGGGTGAAGAGCCAAAGACGGAACACTCTTATAAACAGACTCTGTCTATAACGATATTAGGAACAAATCAGGCGTTTAATCGTTATAGAGAAGTTTTTTTGATCAGAATGCTGAATTACATAGTGAGATTTTCTCGCAGCATTAGCTTGAGTTGTTTAAACGTACCAAAGATCTGAACTATTACTTTACTCGATAACTGGCACTATTTTCTAGAACTTTCACTACATTTTCTCCAGAAAATGGTAAAAATACCGACTGAAGATATCGTT
The DNA here is from genome assembly GCA_009869805.1 of Oncopodura yosiiana. NCBI lineage: Eukaryota > Metazoa > Arthropoda > Collembola > Entomobryomorpha > Oncopoduridae > Oncopodura > Oncopodura yosiiana. The sequence goes on from VCNE01008543.1 coordinate 21,004, forward strand.
TTTATTCAATTACCGTTATAGAGAGAGCCAATTTTCCTAAAATTGTTGGAAATACACCGTTAATTATAGGCAGAGTACTCTTATATACAGAACCGTTATAGAGAGAGTCGATATAATGTATTTAGATAGGTTTTAAGCCGGGAGACTGGAAAGTCACCGTTATAGACAGAATAGCGTTATATATAGACAATCTTTTAGACAGATTCCACTTTATAATAAAAAACTTTCTTGTGCTTTAGGTGGTGGCGGTGGAGGAAGCAACAGCCCTGAAAACTCAATAAGAGTACGTACCAATTTTCCAGAAACTTGGATCTGGGAAGAAATCTTAGTCAACGCTACACAAACAACTCTCCTTAAAACAGTTCCCGACACTCTAACCTCATGGGTTATATCAGGCTACTCATTAAACCCTGAAGAAGGCCTTGGAGAAAATGTAGAGTCCCAAATTCTAACAACATTTCGTCCATTTTTCATAACACTAAATCTTCCTTACTCTGTTGTCAAAGGAGAAATTCTACCATTACAAGTTCTCGTTCATAATTATATGAATTCTGAAGTTGAAGCTGAGGTCACATTACAAAATTCCAAAGGTCAGTTAGAACTAATTGGCCAAGAATCACAAAGTCAAGCTGTCAATAAGCTTACCATTAGTTCCTCCGAAGTCAAGTCGACTACATTTCTTATCAAGGCTTCCAGCTTAGGTACAGTTTTGCTAGAACTCAAAGCTGTTACTGTTACAGCCGGTGATGCTTTACAACAACTTTTACTGGTAAAGCCACCAGGTCAAAAGGTAACTCATAATGAAGCCGTTCTTATAGATTTACGCCAAGAATCTCCAGCAAGTTACAATCTAAGTGCTGTCTTCCCTGAAGATCGAGTTGAAGGCGCAGACTCAGTAAGAATTTCAGTCGTTGCTGACTTACTTGGAAAATACTATGGCCAACTTAAACAATCTTATTCAAATGCCTTTTGACTGTGGTGAACAAAATTTGCTGAGTTTTGTGTCCAACATTGTCATCTTAAACTATGTGACATCAATGCAAAACTATAATGAAAAGCTTACGAAAAAAACTATTGGCTACTTGGAATCTGGTTATCAGAAGCAGTTAACTTATCGTCACGCAGATGGCTCTTTTTCAGCATTTGGAATTTCAGATCCTCGAGGCTCAACTTGGCTTACGGCGTTTGTTGTCCGCTCTTTTATTGCTGCTCAACGTTACATAACAATTGACACCTCAATAATTTCAAAAGCTCTGGAATTTCTTGTATCCCAACAAAATTCTGATGGCAGCTTCCTGGAAAATGGCAATGTCATTCATTCTGCATTGCAAGGTGGCGCATCAAGTGGAGCGCTATCCTTAACTGCATACGTTACTCTAGCATTCCTTGAAGCCCAAAAGCCATCTAAGATCCTAGAGCAAGAAAAATACTCCAATGCTACTAAAAATGCCCTAAATTATCTAAGTAGCCACAACCAATCTACACCACTAGCTCCATTGGATAACTACGCTGTAAATTTAATTGCCTATACTTTAACACTTGCAAATCATCCTGGCCAAGATTTTTATTTTGAGCTCATGAACAAAAATTCAATCAAGAAGGATAATTTGGTTTACTGGGAACAAGAAAAACGAGTTGGGCCTTTGGAAGTAGATGGTACTAATAAAACTGAAAATCCTATAAGGAAATTATATTTGAGACCTTATG